>CAEGAF010079469.1:0-40998 GCA_903067075.1 Micropoecilia bifurca | reverse complement strand
GCACCGCTAATTCTGCACAAAAATATCCGTTCATCCAAAGCCAAGTCTATCCTCAGCATGTCTTTTCTACTCCGTTTGCGAATCATCAATCTGTCTTGAAGTAAAACGTTCAGCTCCGTGTTGGTTTTCTTTAGTTATTATCTCCTGCTTCAATTGAAAATCCACTTTAGAAAACTGTTTAAGTGTAGAAATGTAGTCTTTCATGTTGACATCGGAAGAGAGAAGAAAACAAATATATCGCTGTACTTTACTGTGTGGCTAGCTCCATGGCTGTTTCATCCGTTGTTAACATGTAGTAACCTGTTTTTCCGAGCCGCCTTTAAACGCAACATGAACACTAGACACTTGTGCGGCAGTGAAGGAGACCTGCTGCTGCTGGGCAGGTGTGTTAGAATTAGGGCAGCAAACCAGCAAAATGCAAAGAACTTTCACAGTTTTTCTCCCAAACTAACCGACTGAGTTGAGTAAAGCTGTTGGATGCAGTTAAAGATGACTAGCCAGCTAATATCAATATAGCACCATTTAACAAGTAGCCTGTAGGCCACTGGTGTTGTTGTCTATCTCCAGCTATGTACATTCATTTTGCTCACCAAAAAGTCTATCCGACAGGGAGTCTAAGAATCCTCTCTCCCCCCTCCCACATGTCGTTCAACCAAACAGCCATTTGTAATCCATAGGGGGCCCAGAAAATGTTTGGAAACCATAGGGGGGCGCAGGAGAAAAATTTTGGGAACCACTGCCCTATATAATATTTAGTTAGCTGACACCAGGTGAATGTGTCACTATATATCCACCTCCTGCTGTTCACACACTATTTACACAACTCCAAGACTTTGGACCACTTTGATTATTTATGCAGGGACACGTATTGCTGTTGCAATATTCATGTCTGTGAAAATGCACAGCCCGCTGCTGAAATATAGGCAGTTTAACTGCATTTCGAACCCATTTCCAGCTAATGCTTTTCTCCTAATTAAATCCGGATGTCTGTCTACTGCCCGCGCCTCCTCCCCAACTTTACACAGATATACACACAAACACTCACGTGCGCAAACTCCTCTCACCCCGGATAAATGTGGAGTAGAGCTGAGTTGAAGGCAACAGAGGTAATTGCATTAGCATCAATTTACTGGTGCGGCAGAGGACAGCTGTGCAATCCGGTGATGTGCGTCCTCTACCAAATAGAGACAAAAAAATAAAAAACGCAACATGCATGTGTGTGTGTACACCTGATAGAGTCCATATTAGCCTCTCCAGATGTACACAACTTAGCGGCTACATTTTCACTCTAATTATAATGATCAGTATAATTTTATTAAGCCATTTACATGCATTGCAGACACTGCAACTGATATTTCTATTTCCACACCGTTTTCTCGCTGATGGCAGAACAGATTTTCGGAATTCCTCGACTCTGACAACATAAATCATTTCTGGTCAGACACCACCTGTGGTCACCTACCTCCAACTGCCTATTTGTTATTCCCATCTAAGCTTGTCGCAATACATCAAGAGGGGAAAATGAGGAGCTGGTAACTTTTTGTCTACAAATTGATAACAGTGGCGTTTGGAATACAAAGTTTGAATTATTTTAGAACTGCTTCCTTTGAAGTACCGACTTATGAATTATGTATGTATGTATATCATATGTGAATGTGTAGAGTCCTTTTAAAGAGATTTAAACAAATATGAAACAAAGAAATGTATGAACTTAGTGAGTTTATCGTTTTCCCAGGGATTTAATTGTTTTAGATCTAATTGTGTCATAACATGTTTTTTTGGGGGGGTTTGCCATTTTTTCTTTACATGTACCTTTGGGTTAGCTGGGATTTCCTTTGACTGCTTTATATTTCTGTATATGACCGCAGACTTTCAAAATGTTATGAAAGTAGAGTTCATTAATTATTAATAAATAATTCATTAATCACGTAGACCTTTTCTACTTACATTTACTGTGTGTCTATTGGGGTAAATGTGTTGTGTTTTTTGTCACGATCAAAGTGACGGGTCATCCCAAAGGCAGAATTAGTTCATTAAATACAGAGAAGAAGTGATTTATACAACATGAAATGTCGCAACAACTTGCCATGTTGTGTGGTTGATAATCAAATGGGCTAAACAAGCCTGACTTGACTAGCCCAAGTCAGGTTTGTTTAGGCTGCATTTGAACACATTTGTATATGTGGTACCATAACCAAAAAAAAAATCTATCTGGGCTTAAACAACACAAGAAACAGATAACCTGAAATGAAAAACATCAGTGTGTGCACCTTTCTCCAGCTGTGACCTCTTTCGCTTCAATCCATCCATATAAATCTTGCTGGAGAAATGAGTCCTGGAAGGAACTCCTTTCATTTAAGGGTCAAGCTAGGGAATCCCAAAGAATTTCCTGGTTAGAAAGGATATTTTGTCCAGTGGGATTTGGTTCTTCAAATATGTGGTGTCCAGGCAACTTCCAAAGGGAGGCATCTTGATCAGGTGCTTGAATCACCATAAAACAGCGACAGCTTCAGCTGCTTTATGATTAAACTGCTTCTTTCACATCAAGCACAAATTTGATACATTTGCCGACTGTTCAAATATCAAAAGAGCTTCGGTCTAAAACTGCATCCAAAACTGAAATGCATGAGCCCTGATTTCATAAAACACATCCACACAACACATTTTGTTCTTTGATGCAGATTGAAAAGACTCCAACTATTATCAGTGTATAATCTTTGAAAATTAAATTGGGTTACAGCTCAGATGCTAAACATCAAGCTGTTTAAAATGATCAGAGGCCAAGTCTTTCAGTTTGTGTGTGGGTGCAGAAAATCACAGGGAACTTGATTGTATTGACACTCAGTGTTTTACAGAACACAAGGCTTAAAGAAATGTGAAACAGGCAGAACTCGCAAGACTTTTGAAGTAATTAAGCAAAACATGGCAGATTCTAATTAAAATTCCTTTCTGTGTGGCTCAGGACATTAGTCGTAGGAAAGTAACACACTCTGATTGCTGACGTATAAAAGCAGCTGAGGGAGATTACACTGCTAGTGTAATAAAGTTTTGCATCTACTTTTTATTTAAAGTTCATGACTGTCAGAATCATTGTATTTATGGTTGACATGAGCACATGAAACCAAGATTTCATGTATTTTTGATTTGAGTGAGCAGAATGTTTAAGTAGTGAGAAGGCAGGTGTGTTTTTTTTCCCCCTTTGAGACTCAAAGAACTCGAAAGCTGATTAGCATATGCAGCGAGTCACACAAAAGACTCTCGCTTGCAGACAACACCGAGTCATCCCTGTGACCTTGAGCAAACATTTCGGTAACTTCGGAGGGTCCCACACAGCGCTTCTTCAAATACCATGTCACATCATCTTAACATTTCCGGGCTGCAGCGCCAATATGTCCTCAAAAATCTGCCCCCGAGAAATATGGCAAAGTAAATGCCATCCAAAGAAATTTAGCCTGATTGTATTTTAAGAGAACAGGCACGTGTGCTCCTTTGGCATGCACCCGCCCACCGGTGCCGCTTTTTGTCATCTCAGTTTTTCCCCCAGAAATTAACGTCACACCCGTTTCTTCACGCCCCCTCCAGTCAGACAGAGCAGGAAATGAGGAAAATGAAGATAAATCCCAGTAACAATTATTATTTCCTACCTCACTAGATGTGCTCAGCCTGTGTGAACGCTGATAACACTTTTAATAACCCCCGCTTTGCCACTAATCGCGGGTGAAACGGTGTTTGAATGTTGTGAAAGGTCAAAATGATCAAAAAACCAAAAGTCTCCCAGAGTTATGAAGAGAAGCTCAATATAAAAGAAATGCCAGGATGGCGGGTATTGACAGCACTGATTATGACGTTCCATTTCACCGTTACAGCCAAAAAAAATGGATGCTGTATTTTTTGTTTACTGTCTAAGCTGTAAAAGATAAAACAATAATGAAAGTTGGGAGGAAAATGTCTAAAAAAAAACTTGATCCATGAGGAAATTTCCTTTTGCTTATTTTTTTCACAGCAGACATTGTAAAGCCAGGATATTCAATGTTTTAAATACTCTATTTCGAAAGTACTTAGAACAGTATAAGAAAATTAAGTAATTTGAACAGGTCATATCGATCATATCAATTGGGGGAAAAGATAGATGGCAAGCTGAAAGTTCATATTTCTAAACCTAGATAGAAATATGATATACAGAGAATTGTCTGTATGGAATCTTCAGTGATGGGAGAGTATTTTGGAGCGACGTAAGCTGCATATCCCCACAAAGGTAATATTTTACAAATGCACACTTATACAGAAATAATTGCATGTATTCATTCGCTGGCAAGGAATTCTTCATGAGAAATATAGGCAATTGGTACACTGGACTATGACCCGTCCACACACAGTGGGCGCAGAGTCTACCCAGTTGGGACACATGAAATAGTTGCAGGACACTGGCCCTTCAGAACGATGACCCGTCCATCTATTCATTCAGTTTGAAATCCTATTTATTATCCCACAAATTCATTTATCCTCCTGCATTTTAGCCGGCTTATCCAATCATTTATTTATTCAATTTGTTCATCAATGCCTCTTATATCACATCACTCTATCCATCCATCAATGGACATTAAGGGCAAACACTGCTGATATTTCTGTATCCTTAAACTCAAAGTTGGTTTCTTTCTAAGTTGAAGAGAGAAACATCAAATGTACATATTATAATAAAGACAAAACTGATGTAAGTTAAGTTTTACATCATATTCATGAAAAAGGTTAATCATTCCTACCTAATTGAGAAAATCCAGAGACTTTACACAACTACAACTGACAAAATAAAAACCATATACCCATCAAAGGATTTGCCCCCCCTCTATTTCTTTATTGTGCGATTCTGAATGGACAATCTAAACGAGACATTGTTCTTTGAAGTTGGAGGTCTCCTGAGCTTTTATTCGTCTGAGCGTGTTCCTCTGCATGCACATCGGGCTGCTAACCCACGCCACCGCTGCCCACACAGTTACAGGCTGTCAGAAATACACTCATCAAGCCTGCTCATCGCTTCCTCTCCGCAACACTCAACAGCTCAGTGATGCCAACAAAGTTACAGCTTTGCTCTCTCCACTTCTGTGTCTCTCATCCATGTATTCATTGGCTGGCAAGCAGAAAATGTTCTTTACCCACAGAAATCAATATGAAAACTGTACAACAAACATTACCACAGTGCTGGGAGCACTAATCAAATATGTAGTGAGTGAATGTGACCAAGAGAGTCTCACGCACGACTAAGCCAGTGTTCTTCATATTTTATTTTTCTGTTATGGGTTTTGGTGTAGAGTTTAATTTTTACCAGGCAGAGCCACAGCTAATGGTTTGCTCAGGCATTTGGAGGGACAACGTGCCGCTTTTCAGCGGTGAGTTTTGTCTCTTGTCTGGAGACTCTGTGCTTTGCTTGCTAAAGCTTCCGTGACCTTTAAACATCATTAACATTATATTGGGCTCCGTTGTACCTGCATAAGTAACAGCTAGCAGCACTACCACACACCTTAGCACTCTCCTAAAGAGATGGGACACACACACACACACACACACACACACACACACACACACACACACACACACACACACACACACACACACACACACACGCGCACACATGTGGAGATCCACAAATCCCTTTCTCAGCGAGGGGCCAAATCAATACAAAATACACCACCCCAGTTCTATTTGCATGGCTTTGATCCGAGTCTCAGGCTCTCTGGAGAGCCTTTAATGCTTGGACACATGCATGCACACACCCAAACAAACAAATGCATAAAAATTATGGAAGCACACAGAATTCTGAGGGCACCGAGGCGCACTCATGAAACCTGTGTTATTATAGCTAGGCATTAACAGGGACTGCTTTTATTCCCCATTGTCATTACAAAGCAGATTGTTCTGAATTAAAATCAGCCAATCGGTGACGTTAAAGGTGTCTCTCTGGTAACATGTGCTGTGCTTCATAGGAAACAGTTGGAGGGGTTTGGACAATATGTGCATTTTTGTGGTTGTGTATGCGTGGATGGATGCTTTGGTGAAAATAAGAAGTGTAAACAGCAAAGCTAACAGGACCTCAGGGTCTTTCTGAAAGCTGCACCTTGACATTAATAAAACATTTGCTCATGACTTTCAAGCTTATGAATATTCAGAAATATTCATGAACATTAATAAAAAAGCACCTAGGAGGGAGTTGGTGGGGCTGAGTTACTGCACCAAAGTAGCTTGGACAAAGTAAAAGCAAGAGACCTTTTTGTTTGCATGGCGTCTGCTGACCCATATTTCTTCTTCCACCTTAACAGCTTCTGTCCTTTAACTTCCAGTTGCACACTTGTGTCACTGACGGAGGTAAAAATGAGTGGGAGGAATTTTAAAAGATATGCACCTGGAATGCAAACGCATGGCATCGAGAACTTTCCAAAGCTTCAGAGATTCTGTATCTACTGGTTTCATAAACCCATGACCTGCTCATCTTATAATTATTAAAAGAGTTTCTTTCCCTCCTCTTCAAGATGAACCTGCTCACTTTTACTTAGCAGGTTCTATTACTGGTGGTCAATGTTTTGAAAAACCTGCCTGTGTGTTTTAGCAAACTAGGAATAAAACGTATATTATGTAAAACACTAGACTCCTAGTGGGGCGTCCTGTTTTAAACAAAGAAACAGAACAATTTAAAATGTTCTTAGGACAAGTTAAAGCGTGGGTTTCAAATTAGGTATGTCTTTCACCAAATATATGCCTGAACATTGAACCTATTTGGTATTTGTGAATTTGCCTTTTTTTAAACCTTGTACTTTTAATACTGCCTTACAGGTGCCTCTTACTAAATCAGAATATGGTTAAAAACTTTATTTATTTAGGTAATTCTTTTCAAGAGGTGCAAGGCCAGCCACTATGTGTTTGTCACTTATTTAATACGAATTACAATAACAGTCGTAAAGAGCTTATTGCAGCAATCAAAATTATGCAAGAGGTTGGGTTTGACATCAGTTTTGCAGAAACATTTGCACATTTCCGAGTTGAAAATTCTGACATTTGGAAGCTATGGATAGGTGTTTGGGGTTCTTTTTCACTGAAAAAGCAATGCTACATTGGTAATTTTAAAGTTTAACTAGAGGAAAAGAATATAGAGAGTATATCATGTCAAGCATTTGACACTTAAAGTTTATCACTAGCAGACTATTTCTGCTGCCCATAGTAAACAACTATATGTTTATATGAACTCTTTGGACTCCTGTAGCTCTGCGAGTGGAAGTAGATTGGTCAATACTGAAGGATTATCCTCTCATTTCCACCATGTAGCAATATGCCCTGAAGCATAACCTCCATCACGTTGTCCATTATACAGATTTGTGTGTCATGACTTCGATAAAAGCGTCCACAAAATGATGTAAATATAAAATATCTCCCGTAACCAAAGTAAATACCTTCAAGGAAAGTGCTGCTGTAAGGTAGACGTATGCTCTGAGCATTTTCGTAGCGCTTTAAAGGTGTACTTGAAGCATAAACAAGACATCCAGGATGTTTTTAAAGGCACTCCACTTGTGCTGTTTATCATTGCTTTATATCATAATGGCTCTGCAGAGTTTGCTCGTGCTGTAATGGCAGCAGTAACCCGAAGACAGTTCGCCTGTGTAGGGGACATTATTTTTATGACCATATTTTCAAAAGATGGATGCACATTATGCTCCGCTTCTTAAATCTTTCCACCAGTATGTCTTTTGTCACAAACAGCCATGTTTCACCACTGTGAAATCACAAATGCGTGGGGAATCTACTTTTACATGCTGAAAGATCACAATTAGACCATATGAGTCGAAATCAGAAATCTACACATTTTCTACAAAGAAATGTACAACTTATGTACAAATATGTCAAATGGAAATTGAAACCATCTTAGCTGTTCGCCACCACTGCCTGTGCTATGCGGTTAGTGACTTGTTTATGTACACCAAGACATTCATAAAAGAAGATGTTGCCTGTTGAAATTGTGATCCAATCAAATCAAATTGTGATCCAATCTACTGATCCAGTCAGTGGAGCTGTAAATCACATGCAGTTTAAGAGATAAGCAAATAAATGGAACTGTCTTCATTCATTAAAAAAATAAAATAAAAAGATATATGCTGTAAATCCTTCATAAGAGAGGTTCAGGAATACTAATTGCTTTTGAGAGTTTGTTTCTTTCACATTCAACTGAACCTGATTTTTATCCAGGGCATCTAGAGTTCAAACCTAACCCAACATTGAGGCTTTTCATCCTTACTTATGCTCTACACACTTAAACAACCAGATCTGTCAAACATCTATGAAAGTAGTTGTGTAACATTTTATATTTACTTTCAAGCCCTTGGTGTGAAATACCTGCGTCAGTTTTGCAACCCTGCAACATCAAAGTTTTGCATTCTTTTTGTGTGATGCTCATTGAGAATTTTACTGCAGAGACTTTTGGTTGTGTACCTTTCAGCGTGTATCTGGTTGTTCCTTCAATCTCATCCAAGGCCGTTCAAATTGTTAAATCACTAAACCTGGAGATCCTTTCCAATCTAAAACCCCCTCTGTCCTGAAGGACTCCTTCTTCATAAAATGTTAACAGAAGTGGAGTCCCGGTTTGGATACACATTCACATATGTATCCAAACTGCACCAAATTTCACTTCAAGCAAGCCGACAACTGTTTTTTTAGGCAGACGAGTGTTTTACTGTTTGGTCCACATCAGAGATCAATTGTGCATTCACATCTCTCCTAAGGAACAGGACTTTCTAGCTAGTTTGATTAAAGTGGATTAAACAAGGTTATTGTGAAAGCACCTTAAGTGTGCAGCTTGCTGTAGATTTGAAATGAGAAAATGACAGCTCAAATGCTGTCCTCCTGCTGTGATTGTAGACAAATACAAAATACTCAGCATTTCTTCAAAAGGCCAGGAAGGGAAAAACTAAGATCACATTTTGTACCTGAGCTGTTCGATGAATTATTTGCCATATAAGAGGTCCCCTGACAATGTCTTTTCTTTCCATCTCTCTCTGCTGGCAGTCCTACTACAGATAGTTATAAATATCTATGTGATGGAAGTGAATTGGGGTATTCCTGAAGCAGAATTGCCATGTTCCATATATTTCTGCTCACTTGGCCACTACATGCTCTAGTATATCTGTCCTGTGTGTTCAAGTCGGTGTCTACAAAAAGTGGCGCATAAAATTATTCCTTTCAAATTTCCCGTGATTCCTGAATGATGAGTCCAATTCCAGACAAATATTTCCAACCACAGTGGGTGCTGTTTGGAGTGTGCCTCGCTAAACCAAAGCACCTGTTGACATATTTCTCAAGGCTGAAAAGAAAAATGTCTTCTTTAGTTCCCTCCAGCTAAAAATTTTCTCTTGCTGACTAAAAGGAGAAACACACAAAATATTTCATTTTAAACATCAGTCCATGGACTTCACTTTACAAGCACAAGATGTGTCACATGAGCAGGAGGAAATGTGGATTTCCGAATATGATCGACATATTTGACAAAACGTGGACCATTATAGCATTTTACAGCATTACAAGCTACTGCAGATGCAAATCGGCCTTTTTATCTTGTCAAGTTGAAGGTTTAATCGATTGATTAATTACAAATCAAAGACGGCTCTGCCTATGTACAGTAAGTTATGCAAATTCTGCTTGTGTATAAAGACACTCAAGAGTATATGATCACTTAAGACTATATAAAAAAAAGAAACCAGCGTGTTTGTGAGCGCGTGTCCCTTATACTGCCTCCTCCGTCTGAGATCAATTAGTCCTCTGCGTCCGCCAGCAGAGGAAGTTTTAATTATGCTTGTGAATGTCGATGGCGTGGAACAGAGGCTGTCTGCTTGGCTGAGAAAGCCTCACAGGCACGTACTCTATTTAAGGGCACTCTCTTAGCCCATCATACACCCATTTGGCTCCGCAGCACTGGAAAAGAAGAGCCATACCCAGGAGCTGCAGTCGTGACTCTGAGATGTCTGCTGTCGTCAACAGGAGCATCTCTCCAATGCAGGAAATGCACAGTGCCTTGCAAATGTAACTCTTTCACATTCTGATATGGTGCTGTCACAAACTTCAATGTATTTTAACGGGGCTTTGTGCGATAGACTGATGCAACATAGTGCATACGTGACAGGATACATGGTTTTCAAAAAATATCTTGAAACAGAAATATATAACTCTGTGGTGTGCATTTGTATTCAGCTCTTTAAGTCAATTTGGTAGTACCACCTCTTGCAGCACTCACAGTTGAAGCCTTCTGGGAAAGGTCTCTAACAGCTTTGCATGTCCAGAAACAGATTTTTATTTTTTACTCTGCCTCTTAACTTCACTTTTAGACATATAATTACAGTTAAATGTATTTCTGAATGTTGGCTGTGCCACTTTAACTCTTGTATATACTCTGACGTTAAACAAGAGGTAGAAAAGGCAGAAGACAAACCAGTCACAGTCTCTAGAAGACAGCAGCATATTTCAACCACACCTCACCAAGATTAATTTCTGTAAACTTCCCAATTAGAGTTGCTTTCAGCGGCCGGCTGAATCACTTTTATGCTAGGACTCTTTGGCCGAATTTTAATGGCTAAGACAGGAGCTCTCTCAGATGACTGTGAATCTCACAGGGTATAAAAACTGTGGTAAAGCCCTATAAATTGTCTACTTTTATGTGAAAAGATGTAAAGAGAAAAAAATCATTTACAAATAAATCCCGTCATTTTGCAAGGCTTTGCAAAGAGTGGTGATGCAGAGACCGTTTCCCCACTTGAAACATGGTAACTCTGCAGCTCTGTTGAATGTGTGCTCTGATTAGTATAATAGCCCTCATTAAGTCCTCATTAGCACAATGTCCCAATTTTACATTTGTAAATACCATAGATGGGTAATTTAAAGCAACGTCTTGACTTTGCTTCTTTTACCAACCTTCTTTTGAACCACTAATTAGCTGTTGCCTTGCACTTCACTTTAATTGTCCCATTTGATGTGTACCAGTAAAAGAATCCTTTAGATTCAAAGGCAAATTTGTTTCAAATGAATGAGAATCTTTTAAGCAATACGATAGCAATGGCCAGGTATTTGTTGTGCCTTTTTGCAAGTTCACGGCTTTTTCATTCGAATTTTGGATGCCAGAAAAAGGAAAAGTTAGCTAAATTATGTCTCCCTTATAATCATGACTGGATGCATGCTACGTGGAGGAGCTGCCAAGAGCATCTGGCAGAGCTTGCCACAGCGAGACATAAAAGTGTCCATCTAAAGACGAGGGCTGCGTAAGTGGTTGGAAGCTTTTAATTCCAGCCTGTGGAGAATTGCAGTCTCCTTTTGTTTATGAGGACCAGAGGGAACGAGGCTCCCTTAGTTTCCCCAAAATATGCCACCTTGTTTTCCTGTTACACAAGTACACGCTCGCACGCCGAGATGCACACAGCCCGACTCCAAAGAAACAATCTAGGTCATCTTTCATCATCTGCTTCTCCCTGCTCAGGCGAAGGGATGAGCTCGGAGTTAAGTGGCCACAGTGAGTGCACAAAGTCAGTGAGCCGAGCCTGAAAACACGGAACCATACCCGTGTGTGCGGTTAATGACGGCATGGAGCAGGGCCTCGAATTATCCCCAAATGTTTAGCATGGAAACAAGATGCGGCAGGCTGCGAGAGATATCTTTGAACATGCTAGATGCACATTCTTCCTCCACACACGTTTGATGGTTACAAACGGGGAAGGCAAAATCTGCAGGCTTATCTCAGCGAGAATGCAATACCAGAGTACTGTCAAAGTAAATGAAACATTTGCAAATAGGACATTTTCTATCTTTTGCATTTTGCTGATTAAAATTCTTGCTTCAGTGGGAAAAATAAATGTTTGGTCTTCTGCTGATTTTCCACACTTTCTCACACAGGCGTTAACAGTCTGCAATTTGCATAGCGGTTTGATTTTAACCAAGAAAGAGAGAAAAAAAATACTGAAAAGATTTGTATGTGATAGAATGATAAAAGCATTTGATTTTCAGTTACTCTGGAAAAATGCTTCATTTCCCTGATTGATTGTAATCCCGGTGCTAAATGATGCATCAGTTAAAGATACTAGTAATCTTAACTTGTTGAGGCTCATTTATCAAAAACTGGCATAGATCTGAGCACAGATATTATGTTTCTACATTCAATTCATTATACTGTGAATATACTAGCCAGCACTGCATGATATATCTGTTGACTGGAAACTGCTGTCATTTACAAGCCATGTGTCCATTTATTCACAGTTTGAGTGACTGCACACTAAATTTGGGACATGAACGGATGCAGGACAGTTTAAAAAAAGACTAATTTCTCTCTTATTTTAAGTGGTGAACGAGCCCTCTGGCACTTGTTAGTTATTGCAGCTGCAGATAATAAAATTAAACCCAAATATTGTGTGTCCCGCACAATATTGTGCAGAACTGCTAATTGCCAAAGGCCCAAATGGAGCAACACACCTCCTCTGGCATGTACAGCAGATCCAAGGCAGACTCGTCCCTCCTTCAGTACGTCTACTGAAGGAGGAACGTACTGAAGAAGTGTGTCGAATGCACACTTCTATCATAATGTACTCATCTACTACACATGAACAAAATAAATACAATCGAATTGATTTAACAAAAAAAGTCCTGTTAATTACCAGCAAGACATGCACAACCTCACATTTTACATCTCCCTCATTCCCACCCTGCACCCTTATTATACTGCATAATTTAAATAAGGTGGTAAAAGTACAATTGCTATATTTTCGGCCAAAGTCGTCCACGAGCGGAAATACTGTTAAAGTAGAATCTTGGTTTGTTGACACAATCTATCAATCTAAATACTGTCATCTTCCGGAGCAAATTGTCAATTTTTCGCTATTATAGAAGATTCTCAAAAATAATACCTCTACAGAACAACCCAACACTAAATTGTAGATCTGAATAATGTTGGAAGGAGCAACAAGAATATCAGATATGCAATATTTTCTATTGTCACCACATATGATCATCAGTGGGGAGATTGTTCTGTATAATCTGGGTGAGAATCTTCCAAAAATAAATTTATGCTTTCTTGACTTAAGTCCTGTAGATAATTTGGCAATCAAGCTGAACTTTTAAGTTAGTAAGTGTTGATCAAATAAAGAGTGTAAATGATAAGAGCAAACCTGGTGATTAAATAAAAGACATTTTGTTTCATTTTTATCTTTACAAATTAAAAGAAAGCTATCATAAAACAATGAGAAAATCAAGTTTGTTTTAATGTGTAATCAATCTATTTAAACTTTAGTAAAAGTAGTACAACTAAATTATAGTTGAACAGAAACCAAAAACACAACCAACATGTCAATAGTCTGAAACATTTTTGTTTTACAAAGCACAGATTTAAAGCTTCTGAAAGTAGGTACGACAAAGGTTTACAATTACTATTAATGTCACAATTTTTTTAGATCTCTTTTTCCAGTCTGGAATCAGTCCATCAGTAGTTTTTATGCTTTGCTACACCGTTTCACTAGCCAGGTTACATAAATGAAGCCGTTTCATTTTAGATCATTGCACCTGCGCTTTGGACATGGCCGATTTGTCCTCTTTGATGCTCTGCTTCATTGTCTCTTATTCAAATTTTCAGCCTTGCTTTTCAGACCTGACACATGTGGCGTTCAACCCAGTTTGCCCCCATTCTCTGAGCTTTGCTTGGAATCCTGAATATATGAGAGCTAAAAATAAGCGTCTACATTGTTTAACCATACCCCTCGCTGTGTCGCATGCCACGGTTTATGTCAAGCCTGGCAGTTTTTTCCTTGCAGCTACTGTACAAAGAGTCTCTGGCAGAGAAAACAAATACTTTGAATAAACTATCACTGGGTATAGTGTTTCTGTAAGAAAGCAGCATTGTTGCCACACTTGTAGTTTTCAATTGAATGACGGCTATTACAAGAGCGCTGTTCTCTCCTGGGTGCAAAGAGGCAAAGGCCCACCAAGTGTCTGGGGGGAAATTACATATTGGTTTTTCTGTGGTATGGTGCCCCATTGATTCAATATTCACAGACACAGCGAAGCAGGCAACGCTAAATCAAAGCCAGGCCACTTTCTTGCCTTGCCTCCCTAGACACTCCAGCTCCAGCATGTTTTTCTAAAGTTCTGGGTATTTCCTTAAAGCAAAGACGAATAAGAACGACTTCAAAAGTATGTGGCTCAGTTATATGGAAATATGGCGTTTTATTACTGTTTCTCTTTGATTTTCTTCTCTCATTTTTTGGTATTTGAAACTCATTGAAGTTTGTTTTTACTAAGTTGCAAACGAGTGACAATCTTTGGTCCTTTGGACAGATTTTTTTAGTTTTAGACTGATGAATAACTTTGATCTGTGCTAACATATGATTTTAATCCTTTAACTTTCATTATTATATTTTGCTAATGTACTGCTTTACTTGTAATGCTGGAATGCAATCATACTCTAGGAATATGGCACTACGGAAATATTATAATTCAACTGAATGCGAAAGATCTGCTTTTATCAAGTTAAATTTTTTGCATATTTACGAAAAACTGTTTTACTTTGTATTTTTGTCTGGGAACAACACTTTGCCTATAGGATCTAATAATAAGCTCATATTTATGCAAATGTGAGATGCTAAACTGAATTTCTGGGCTTAAAAGGAGTTAAATTTATGCACAAATAACATGTGGGATAACCCACAAAAAAAAGAGACAGAGACTCGAGTCTGCATTTAAGTCTTGTGTGACGTTTAAACAAAGACTTAATTTGATTTAGACCTGCAGTCTTGAGATTTCTCCCATTGACTCGAATTCTCTCTGGTAAATTTTTGACTGGCCCAGCCGATAAAAGAGAAGGGGAAGTTAGTTAATTTTATGTGCTGTTTTAGAATTGTAACTGCCTGTAGTTACAATGGCAATTGTAAGCAATGGCAGCGTAGGAAGTTAACAAACCCATTCAGTCCATTTTGGCCATGCTTCCAAATATTAAGTTAAACATTAACAGCTGCCTCATTTGGATTGGCTGTTCCCTCGTAGCAGGATAGGATGTTTGTTTACAGAACACATCATGGGCAAATGTTAGCAATTGTGAAATATTTAAAACCTTAGCACAGTCCACGCCTCCAGGAAGCAAAGCGTAGAAACAAGAGGCTGGGGTTTACCAGGTTAGACATGTGGACAATCAAGAAAATTGCTTTCATGCGTAACACCTGCACTTTTTAGACTTAGAAACCCTAGAGAGGATAATACTACAAATGATCTGATTTTACATGCAAAACTGCTCTTCCAGCTTTTATGTTAATGCAATATGCTGTTTGGCAGATTTGGATCTTAGATTGCTGCCATTTCATTTCGTCAACTTAATTGAGTGGGAGTTCAAAACATTTGCATTTATTACATTTATTTGTAAGAAAACATTTTAAACTTTTCCTATTTTATGATTTTCTCACATGCAAATTGTGCTTCATACAATAAGCCTAGTAAGTCTGTTGAACTGCATCCCTCAAAGTCAGACCTCAAAGGATGCTAAGCACATACTAATGGGAACATTTTCTTCAGGGTAGGAAAAACAAATGCTAGATAATTAATAGTATGCCTTTTTAATAGGGTGCTTTATAAGTAGATTTCCATTCTGCTCTATTCAGAAACAACATAAAGAACAAGAAAGAGTTTTGATGTTTTCTTACAAGGCCAAATGAACTCGAAGGTTGTCATTCAACAGAGTGACGCATTTCTTTCTCATCTTTAAACGTCCTGTCCATGTCTTACTGTTCATCCCTCTCCTCCCAACACATTCATTTGTCTATAATCTCCTGTTCACATTCAACGCAGTCACCTGTCAATGTTCATCAAACTGCAGAGAAGACATACAAGTGAGTTTACACAGGAAGTTCTATAAATTAAAGCAGCATAAACCCCAGGCCAAACAAACAGTGGCTGAAGCAGAATGATGTGTGCTGAAACTAAATCACAATTTCTCACATTGGATGCATTGTGCTTTCTGCTGGATGTGCTCTCTGAATTTTAAACTCTGCCTTAAAGTCTAACAGAACTGCTTTCTATAAAGAAAAAAATATCACCCTTAAATTTTGAGGATGAAGTTATATGTAGCAACTAACATAAATGAGTTTCTCTTTGAGTGACTGGCAAGAAATATTTCAATTTTACACAATATTCAAATTAAGATGTACGTGTAGGATCTCATCAGTACCCTGTAGGTGCCAGGATGCAAATAAAAAGAAGCAAACATGTCTACTTCTAGTTTGTACATTCAGGCAGAATAAAAAAATACCAAATTGAACTCATGCAAGATGATTAGTGTAATGTTTCCACTGATTTGTAATGGCTTTCCATTCCACATCTGTAGCTTTCATCTAAGCTAAGGTAATGAGCCATGCTTCGTCAACACAAGACACTTTTTTTTTGCTGAACTGGGCGTCTTTGTTTCTGAGAACTGTAATTGTATGAATTTATTTTGTTTCTCCATAAATGCATGCTTTCTAAACTGATTGAGCTCTAATTTAGGAAGATTCACAGGCCAACAGCTTTCCGCTCAAAAGGTTTTGGGAGAAGTAGAGCTAATGCATGCGTTAATAAGAAAATCATTGAAGTTATCACCAAAACCCGTTCAGTTGAACCCAAATTATTACATTTTTAATGGCAAGGGGAATCTTGCTGTTGATAAAATGGCAGCAGTTTGAACAACCATTAATCCTGGGGACATTAGTAACCCTGCCAGATGGAAGACAATGCATTAAGATCTAATTAATCACCATGCTCTTACTTGGCCCAAAAAAGAAGTGGGGGAAAGACCTAATGTGCAGTTTTATCAGCTTAGTCAGTGCTCAAAAAGGTTCGCCTTTCAATGAGGATGTGAGGCTGTAACTCATGTAGAAGCAGGAATTTTCCTGCACATCGATTTTTCATTAAAGAACATTTGATAAGCTCCAGTTGACTGCGTGCCATCAAAAGACTTTTGCTTGGTGAATCACGTCTTTGCTCTGATTAGTGTCAGATGAACCCAAGCTTTTACTTCCTTCTAAGTTGTTCAATCCCCACAACTCAAAAGTATGTGACTTTGACTCCTTTCCTCCTCAAACTATCCTGGAATGGCACTGTGACCTGAGTGGTAGAGGAAGCCAGAGGACACACTTAACAGCTCCCTTGAGAACGGTCAAGACATTTTAGTGATAAGAGGCTTGTCTGGGTGCCAGGCAAAAATAATGAAAAAAAGACAGGTGGAAGGAGACACTTTCTAACAATACCTTATTTCTGCCGAGCGTGTTCACAAAGTATGACAGACTTTCCAACCTCTTGTCTCCCACCCGATTTTCAGAGTTTAATGATAGGATCCCAAAGCATAACTGGAAAGTAGTGAGTCTGGTTTGACAGCCTTATGGTCTCATCTTTGGTTTTGGTAAATTATTTGTGTTACTATTGGAATCTTGATCACCAATGTGCACCGATAACAGTGCCCCAAGTTTGAGGTGGATGAGAAGGAGCTCCTAATATACTGGTTTGTGTCTATGGTCAAGTGATCTCACAGAAAAGTGGTTTAAATGAGGTTTCTCTGTAGACGGGTCTGAGCTTTTCTCCTACACGTTACCTTGTGACAAGATAAATAAAAATGGGTTGGATGGAGGGATATGCTAAGTAAACTAGAGGTCAAGGTAATAAGGAAATATGTATTCCTCCTCCAGTGCTTAAAGAGCATAAAATTGTCTTCCTTGTCTTTTGTCATTTCCAACTATAAATTGCTTCCCCTATTCCTCCCAAACAATCATCTGTCCTTCACTCCTCTTCTTCGTTAGTTATTCACTTCATATTCTCACTCTTAGACAAACATCCCAGGAGGATCTCAACCTTTTTGCTTCATTCTTTGAGACATATTGACTCTTGATGGTCTTGTGCCACTCCACAAAAAATATTCCCTACTTTTATTCAAATTAGAGAGACTGTGGAGAGGGCGAGAGTGGATCAATGAGAGAATCTCAACAATCTCTCCCCAGCTGCACACGTGTCACACACACAAACTCGTTGAGAGATCAAACTCTGCTCAGAAGTCTCTTCCCCCTCCCCTCCAGTTTGCCAAGGCAGTGGGATGCACGGTGAAAAATCAATAACTGCACTCAGCCTGGTGGCAGGAACCTATGTGACCAACCTCTTGGCTTTAAAACTGCTGGCATTCACTCGGGTGGACCAGATGGTTGGGTACCCGGGGCGGCAAGCTTTTAAATCAAACAGGCGGAGTTTGCACTTTACGATATGCAGCAAAATCTTTCAAAGTAGCAACTTTTCGACTGCCTCACATCAGTGTAGAATAAATGATAGGTTTTGTGCTGCCAGCTGGTGGTGTTTGGAAACATGCTAATGATGGTCTTGTGGAATGAAAGTGCACTTTGACTTTGACATTTTAATGGTTTTTCAACCTATCATCCTACATGTGTGTATGATATTAGTAACAAAAACACATATGGGGGAAGACAATAAAAATCTGTTTTACCCATGAAAGAATAAAGGCTGGTGGTAAGTGTAGTCGACAAAAGCATGCTTGGTTCTTTCCTGGTACCCTGGTGAAATCTATATTATGTATTCGACTTAGTGAATTGAGTCACTGAAATAAACTAACTGCATAATTTCTGATTTAACATGACTGTTATATAAAGGATATAAACACAGGGGGAAAAGATTTTCTTTTGAATTTCAATCATTTCCTCTGGAAGCTCCCAAGGAAACCAACTACTTGACCACTCAACAAAAATAGCTTGTATTTTCAACTATCAGTGGCTTGCTTTGCTCAGACTAACCCACAATGACTCTATTCATTCTTATTATTCACAATCAATCATGTTCTTTTTAAAACTGTTGCATGTTTTGTATTACTACATCAATGGCTCTAATCGAACAATACAAACTCAAGGATAAACGTTCTGATGGTAAATGCTCCAATTCACCCTCCGACTAATCCAGTGTACTTCATAAACACGTCCTTTCATTTATCTCAACATGGTTCTCTGTGTGATCACTTCAGATTTAATTCTATAATCCCAAGGTCTTCAGGAAATGTATTGTTGGATTGAATTTATAACCGTTTATGATCCAGCATAGTCAGTAGTTAAGAGATTGTGTTGTACTCTGCCTCTTGCCTTGAACAGTTTGTGTGAAGCTTCTTTCACAGCTGTTCCTTTCTGTAACGAAGTTCCGCATTGATTTTTGAGAGCTAGTTTCCTTTACCTCTCTTTTGCTCAGGCCTGCAAAACATGTCATGATGTGGGTCAGGAGAGTGAAAGCTCAGCGCGCCGGCTCGCGTCTCTTTAAAGCAAGAGCCAATACGATCCATCCCTGATAGATTTCTCCCCTCTGATGGCCGTGATGTTTAATCAGGGTAAGAGCTGGATCTTGTTTTTCTTCTGCTTGGATCTATTACTTTGGCCACTCCTTTCCATTTGTTTGTTGTGTTTTTTCCTTCTTCTTCTTTTACCGCTCCAACAGCCAGTTGGCATTCATCGAGATCTATTCAATATGAAAGCAGCAAACCCAGTGGAAGACAAATGACTCAAAGTCACCGCTGGTCAATCCTTTCGTCCACCAGGGCCGAAGGAGGAGGAGGGTTTGCCGCCCTATTCTCAACTCCTCCGTTAAATGAGTGATACGACTCCCCCTCCTTTTTAATCTTTAAATGACCCATCCATATTTTGTTTTACACTGAGTTGGCTCATCCATTTTCGCTCCGGCGTCCTCCATCTTGGCTGTCACAGTGCTGGTCATTACAAGCCATTTACCGTATATGCTTTTGAACTTGGCAAAGATGCAGAGGGAATTTCGCTGCACAGCTTCACATTACATTAATGTCAAAAAAGGATGGAAAATCTCCATTAGGTTGGAGATTCCGACCCAAACGAGGTGTCCATTAATTCTACATGCGTGCCAGAATTTGTCATTGTCGTGTTTGGCTCAGCTCCTGATGGGGTTTGCCATTAGTGATGGCATGAAGCTATCTAAATTACATTTGTTTACTATGAAGATACAATAGTGTTTGCAGCATAAATCACTGTAAATAGATTGCTTGAACTGTTGTAACGGATCCATGAGGAAAGAGATTAATCTTGTGTGAGCAGAGGAGCAAAGATCAGAAATTGGTGAAGCCAATATTGTATTTAATTTTAATTTAGTAATAGCCACGCATTGTTTTGCCCAGTCATTGAAAAATGTGCCGAGCTTTGTCTCGAGTGCCAACAAGCAGCTGTGAAAGATGAATGCACTGAAGGATTTAGAAAAACAATGGGAGGAAATAAGATGCACAAGGAATCAGTCACAGAGGAGCTGCAGCCCTTCTCAATATTTGTACTGACTTGGTGAGATAATTAAAATAACAGTGGTGCACATTTGGCCAAGAGAGAGGGAGAAAAAAAGTTTTTGGTGAAAAAATAAAAATGTGTGATCGCTGAACAAAATGCTGTAGCCAAGACTTCATTAGCTTTGCATGGTGAAGTAAGACACTCCAGAAATTCAGATGATCTGCAGGCTGGGTCCCCTTCTGTAAGCTGAAAATCAACATGATTTTCTCATGACTTGATAACTTCCAGCAAAACCATCACAGTATTTTGGTAATAAAACGAAAGCTTAATTCACGAATGAGCAGAAAAGCAGCAACATTAATAATTGGTACTAATATATTGTTCAAATTATGTTTAAAATGATCAAACAGATTAAAAAATGACTGCTAATCGCACAAAATATTTGACCCTATGTGTCGTTCTGTTTAAAAGCACAGAGGAAAAACTAACTATCCTTTTTTAAAACATTCTTAAATTTGTTGTTCATTTCTTTGCCATAGCAAATAAAATTCACTGGTGGGTAAAAAGAAAAAAAAAAAGCCAGAGGTTGCAGACCCCCTGGTCCACGCTCAGTAGAGCTGGAGAAAGCTCGACTCCCTCCGGCACTTTCTCTGGCATCTCATTAACATGCCAGTATGGCAGACATTTTAAACAACTGGAAACTGGAACATTTTAAAACTTAAAACTTTGGTGTACCAGGGACCACCCCAGGCCTTTTACCTCTGAGGGAAGTTGACAGTATCTCTAGAGAAGAAAAACAAGGAAAGGAAAATATGCATGTGTGTCCGTTTGGGAATAAGTGGGGGATTATTTTATCTAACTAAGAGTGTGCTGCAACACATTAGAAAGGCTCTCTTTGGATTAACTAAACAGTAAATATCAGATTTTTTTTGTATGTTACTCCATAAAGAGCAGAACAGTTAAATATTTTGTACTACTGGCACTTAACAACTTCTACTGACCTCGGCCAGTATCTATTTCACATTTACGCTCAAATCTTGACATGACATGCAAGTGTTTGAATAATATCAACACCATTAAAATCAACATGTTGCTTTTGCAGCTTATGAAATAATTGTGTTTCTGTTTTAAATAAAACCTTTGTGTAAAAAAAAACTTGAATACCCACAGCATTTTTACCCAAGGTCATATCAATTTCTTATGGGACTATATGTAAGTGTGCAAAACAACAAACAAAAATGTAACAAAACAATGGCTATTCGCAAGAGACTGGTCATTAAGAAAGAAAAATAACACCAGGCCAGAGTCAAGTCTTACCTCACTAGAGTGATTTAAGGATATTTAACCCTGCTGACATTTAACCAGCACTTTGTTTTACTGGATCCTATAAAAAACATGCTCTGGTGTGCAATGAGAAATGTGGTCATGCATAAGAATGCCTTCTGATGCGTGAGCTTCTGGGGTGTTTGCTGATTAATTCACTTTCCATCTGGATGTTTGTTCACGCAATAGAAAGTAAAGTTTTACATGAAGCAGAACTCCAAATTCTGCATCAGTCTTTATACCTAGAGGCTGGGCGGGTAAATAACGTCTAGGAGGTTTGTTAACATCAAAACTCATTCAAATAATTTTCAACTGAAAAACAGTTTTATCTTTAATGGAAAATAATTGTTGCACTGTGTGACGAGGTAAAGCATATTTGTAAAAAGACAGCTTGTATATTTTGTCCTGAAGGAGTGTTTTTATCAAAAATGAGTGTTGAAACAGCAGAAAGCAATGAACAGAAATGACTTCCTCGGGCTCCAAAGCAGTCCCACTGCCTTTTGTTATAAAACTGCATATGCATTCAGGTCTATTAACGCAGATAACCCCAAAATAAAATCAAGGGCAACAGCATGCCTTGAAATCATTTTTCTACTACTTGACAATAAAAATAGCATGAAATACATTTAGGTTAGTAGTTATTTTATGACCAAATACAATTTATGGTGCTTTGGATTTGAAAGAGATCATTTAATAGCAACAAAAATTTGATTATTGGTTATCCAAATGATTAAATCATCAGTCATTGCAGTAACTGATGAAGAATCAACTGTCCAAAAAATATTATTAATTTCATTCAGAACTAAAATGATCAATTCCTCAAAAATAGGTTTTGAGGAAATAGTACTGCTTCATTGTAAAATAGTATTTCAAATACATACCAAGTTGGTCTGTTAGTCTAAACTAATGGTATTTAATTTAAAGTTAATTTGCCTCCCCTACCAAACAGCAACACAATCCTTGGTCTTAGTGTAAAAAGGGTTTTTTTTTAATCCAGTCTATGCATCCTGCCAAAATACATCCCTTAAGTTCATCAAGTCTTGAAGGTCATTTCTTGGAGGAGTATTGTCCTGGGATCATGACCGGGACAGTCACACTACATAAAGCTGCACCATCAGCCCCAAAGTTAAATTATTGGAGTTTCATCTGTTATTCAACTTGTCATTTCAAAGTAAAGATGGAGCCAGTCAGTCATGTCATTTTATTGCACCCCATGGTGCCGTATTTGCACCTACAAAAGAAGAAGAGTTGGAAGAATTATACCAGTCTGTTGAGAAATATCTTTATCCCATTTTACCCCACTGTGTGTAGTTAAGAGCTAGAATCCTGCAAGTGTAAAAAAAAAACAAAAAAAAAAACAACAACAATGAAACAAACAAGAAATACCGTCTGCAACTTTTCTTTACCAAGCCAGCCTCAAAAGAGATGCATTTCTCCCATGTCTCTGATCACATTTCAGTAGCCAAGCTTTTCGGTAATGAAAAGCCTGGAAGGTGACAGATAAGGTCCCCTATCATTCTCGTCAGTCAGCAGCTTAGACTTGTGGAAACTTGAAGCATGAATCAGCGTACACGAAAGTCGAGTCAGGCATTTTGTTTTAACAGCAGATGAGAATAAAAGATTTAGCAGCATGATCCTTAAAGTGCTTGTCATCTATCGGACTACTGACGGGCCCTCTTGCTCATTCGCATGCATCGGATGTCCCCTTGAATTGCAGTCAAAGCTAATATGACAGACTTTTCTGGAGAAGCCATTTTAGACAGTGTCTAAAGACAAAAGCAGGCCATAGGGCTGGGCAATATGGGAAAAAAATGTTTTTAGTTGTCAACATTGTCAGATTATTGGAGCTCTGCATAAAGAACTCACTCTCAAGGTTTCAAGTCCCTTTTAACTGGGCCTTGATCTACAGTGATCTGTGTGGTGTACAATCTGTGTGGTGTACACAAAATATTGTGAAAAGAACCGTGTGAGCAATTGCAGTAAATATTAAAAAGCGTTTTTTGTTTGTTCACAGTGGAAGCTGGTATGGGTTTCTCTGCCAGTTTTGTTAAAGACCTTTTGCACTTCTTTAGCAGATGATTTACTGTGTAACTATAGCCCCATGCTAATAAGCCTCCCTGCAGAGCATCAGGCCTGTCCACCCATAGTGACCGCTTGCAGCATGGCAGAGCCCTTCTAGTGGGAAGAGGGCTCTTATCCTCTCTGTATTTGCAGGTCAGCAAAACCTTCACGATTGTGATAAGCAAAACTCTGCAGCATAATCGACGGCTCCACCGCCCAGAGTCTAAACCATTCCCTTGGATATAGCCCAAGAAGCAATACTCGTTTTGTGCAACTCAACATTTTTGTTGCTACTTTTACGCCACAGGAACAGTAAGGTCAGAGTGTAGATGTAATACATGCTGTGTGCGTGTGTTTGTTGGTGGAGTTAAAATAAGTTGATTTCAGGGTGCTGAGGCAAGCGCTGTGGCTTCATTTCATGGACTCTCTATAAACAGAGAAAGGTCAACAATGTGTCATCCAGCTGGCACCAACTTAAAAACTGAAGAGTTGATCTTTGGTTCGGTCTCTTACGCCGCACTGCCAATGTAGCAGGTGTTGTTTTAGCAAGATTACTGTCTGGTTTTGAAGAACTGGACGGATGGTGGATGTGTCTTCATGAATGATTACAGAAACATCACAATTAAGATGCAATGAACTGTCACGCAATGGTTTTTATAAAACCTTTAACATAAAACACAAACCGTAATCTATTATATTTGGGTTTTTTAGTGTACATGCAAAACATTATATGTTAAAATAACACAGCATATCATAAGAAACACACCATCCTGATGGTGAAACGTGGTTTTGGCAACATCATGTTTGCAGAACTAAAGACAGGAAATATGGGCCCAAGATAATAATAATTATAATTGATTTTATTTAATATGATATCAACAGAAGTGTTGAAGTACTATTTTGCTAAGACATCTATCAATGCATGCAAGCACTGCCTCAAAAACACTGCTTTTAAAAGGCAGATGTATTTCTGATGTTTGGGGGCTTCCAACCATTAAAATTTAAATTTATAACAGTCTCTGATATTATAGAATAAAAGCATATCGGGGACACTTCTCCAGGTTTCTTTTCATTTGTCCTGAATGACCAACATGAAGAAGAACTGAGAATATGTGAAAAGATTTGATTTGCTGAAGCTCACTATCCACTTTGAAGGAGCTTCAGCTAGTCTGCAAAGAAGGATGGGCAAAAGTCCAAGTCTTTGCATATGCAAAGCTTATGGAGACTAACCCAAACAGACCTACAGCTGGAAATGAAGCAAAATGTAGTTTCATAAAGTCTTCAGGGTACCGAATCTAAACCCACACCACACATTTCAGTTTACTTTCTTGTTTGAACTACAATTATGCACCACTTTGAGTTCACCTTTGACATAAAGTCAAACTACATAGAAGTTGGAGGTTATAACGATACCTGTGGAAGTCACTGTGCATGTAACAATTCCCAACCCACAAATATAAATGTAGTTAAATTTAAACAAAGACAATATCCACATAAGATTGCTAAAGTTTGAATGACAGATGTATTTAGGTCATAATGTGCAACTGAGATTTTTTATTTCCCTGTAAACATCTATCCAGTCAATCATATTTAGAACATGATCAAAGACGGTGCTTGAGTATCAGATGTAAGGCAGCATTCAGGCTTGAAGGAAAGACATATTGTGCAAATAGGCAGACCACATGAAAACAGCACAGCTTTTGTTCAAACAAGGACTCCTCTGGTAGCATTAACACCCGCTATGCAGTTATATGCACAATGCAAAGGAAGTACATGTGGAACATAATTGACCCTGTCAACAGTGTGAATGGCCAAGGGAAAGCATTGAGCTAGAAGATATTATTCTGAAAGAAAAGGTGTGTGGAATGATAAAAGCAGGGCTGGAGTCTATTAGTATGTAGGAAATAATAGCCAGTTTGTCTTTCAAGGCTATGCAAGACGTTTCATTAGACAGATTCAGACTTTTCCAGTAACATAACAGATCTTAAATATTCATGCGTTTTATCAAATCTGCATGAAACAACATCAATAAAATAACACATATGGCTTATAGTGATCAACATTTTAATGGTCAACGTTGCTTATTTTAGTTAGACTTTACAGGTGATCATGCAATGCAAGTTGCATCTGTCCTTCCATGCCTGCAAAACGAAACAATTAAAAACCCACCAGTTCATGCCTTTGCCACAACTGTCAAAGGGTTGAGATATTGCTGTGGCAAAAAAAAACAACTAAAAAATAAAAATCTGTAGTTTTAGGGGCTGTCTGGATGTGGGTGCAAGTACTTGCACTTGGGGCACTCTACAGGTCAAAACTGAGCAACAGTGTCAGGATATGATATTGTGAAACTGCTGTTGGCTCTAGTTTGTAGTCTGTAACAAGGACAGTGCTGGGTCCAGCCGTGATGTGACACCCTGGCCTGATTAAATAGGTCAAGACTCACACACAGACGAACACACACGGAAGACTTAGACACAAGCTCTCTCACACTTATACAAAGCATGAGGAAAAAAACCTGCTCAGACTGTCTGAATAATATAATTCATCAATAGTTATCTAACTGGAACAAGAAAAGGTCAAATCATCATAAGAACAAACCTGTCGTAATTTTGTTGGCATTCATTCAATTGTATAAAAAATACTCTCACAAAAAAGAGATCTAAGTAATGACCCCACACAATCAATATAATCGCATCATCAACCCCTGTTTATAGTAATAACTTGGGATTTTTTGGTAAAGATTAACTTGTTCAGCAAAGTAATGAATAGGAATAGAGTTAATGGTTGAACAAATGAATATTCCAAAGATGTGTAACGAATATGAATACATACGAATTGTAACAAATTAAGTGAATAATAAACTGAACACTTTGAATGATGTGTGTTTTACTGTGACACCTGTTCTGTTAACAGGCAGACCATCCACTCTCGTTAAATTGAGAGTGGATGGATGGTTAAGACATCAGAAATGTCCATCTATTCAATACAGACATTTAGAAGCTGCTAAAAAAAACAACTCACAAATTGTATTCCTCTCCTTTCCATGTGCTCCTCAGTACTGACATTTGGTATGACCTGCTTTGGCAGATGAGCATAATTTGAGACTAAACTTGCCTTAACATGGTGGTGCAAAGCATTACAAACAGTCCCAAAGGAGCATGTCACTCCACACTCCTCAGGATTGAGTCAAGTGCCTCTGTAATCGCTCGTTGTTTTGAAGAATGAAGCAGAAATTTCATTGAGTCCTCCAGAAATTGCATCAACCTGAGGGATGTAACATTTTATTCACAGTTATGGGATTGATATGAAAATAAAGCTTTTCTGATGGAACCCCAGATCACACATAAGTCCCTAAAGGGTGTCTCCTGATCGTTCTTTGATCCCCTAATATTCAGGTAAATCTCAATAAATTATAACATCATTATATTTCTTCAATCTGGTTGAAAAAAGTAAACACATATCACATAGATTGGTGTATGTATTTGTGAATGTAGATTATGTGCCTATTCACTCTTCCTCCAGTTGTAGCCAATTTCCTGCATAAGTCCAAGAACATTGACTATAGAGGTGTGTCTTAAGTGACATATGGTGGTTCACCCTCTTTTTGCAGGGTGTCAGTGACCATCTACTGGACATCCAAAAATGTTCATCTGAAGGCTGGTTTAATTAAAGGTATACCACAAATGCTGGTTCTTACAGCAATAGATTCATCATTTGTCGCTAACGTTACAGGCAAATAGGTTTTAGTCAGTTTTTCTTATTTTGGCCTGAAAACTGAGCAACCTTTCCCTTCTTTTTCCACAATTATTTAATGTCCCATTCTCAATTATGTATTTATCGTCTTTTATGAAAGTTAATATATTTTACAGCTTATATGTAAATATTTAAAATGACTGTCTTAGACAAGTAGTCGAAATAGTTTTTAATATTAACTATTTTTGCCTCTTTTTTATGAATGCCATCAAATAATTGTCATTCATCATAAATTATATTTATGATGAGTGAGGTGCTAAAATGGCAATTTTAGCAACTTTTGTTCAGTTTTCATCAGTGCAGGTGCAAGAGCAAAAGTTTCTCCTCTGACTAAAGGTCGCTGAACTAAAATAAACCCTTGAAATACACACGTTTCCCTTCTCAAGTCAAATTACTTTTAACTTTAAATTATTAAAGATGCAGTAGACATTCAGACCACAAAGCCAATTTTTGAACCCAGTATGTTTTCACACCATGACCACTACATAAAATCTGTATTTCTGATGAATGTACAGTGTTAGAACTTGTAACAAAACGTTCTTTTAAGAACAACTTATGAACTTTACCCACTGCATATGGGGAACATCATATCCTCAACTATTTTTTTGGGAACTAAACGGATAGCAGGAGAGACTCTGATAGTCAGACTTGAATGATTTATTGCTCCACAAGCAAAACTAAAACGCAAACAGCAGCAGAGGCACAGCAGAAGATGAAACTTCAAACTTTTTCCACTTCTCTGTACTCCCGTCTCAGATAAGCCGTCTTGAGGCGTTGGTGTGCTCAGAACAGCGGAGCTGCTGCTCTGTATTCTTTTCCACAGATTTCAGTGGCTGAGCTTGTTGCAGTGCCATCCCCTGAGTCAACCTAGCCCACCGAGCGAGCTGCGGCTTCAATAAGACACAAACAGCATCTCTCATGGCACTGATCCTCTGCCTCTGCGTTTGTCTGTTCGCACTCCAAACACGTATGCACGCACACCCATCCATGGCACAGGAGCAGGACAATCAGGGCGGAATTCACACTCCAGCTGTCAACTGGAAGGGTCAGAGGAGGGGGTGGGCATGAGTGGGTGTGGAGGTTTCAAAGGATAAGTGGGTTCAGCGAGAAACTGCTCCTCTTTGCCCTTTCATGGCGAATCATATCCCATTAAGTGGGTTTTGTCCTGTGATGAGGATGCTGCTGGCGCTCTCCAACAATCCCATTACAGATCATAAAGGGAGCTGGGGATGTGTCCTGAGAGCACTCAAGCTGCTCCTTTAAGGCTGCCAAGCTCCATGTGTACGGCGACCCCGTCACATCTGTTAATAGCTTTTTAACTCCGGGTTGAATGTTGGAAGTTTTTTTTCTTTTTCTCCCTTTAGACTGTGTTCACCCCTGAGGTTTCATGCTCTCTATGGAAGAGCCACAATGACAGGCTTGGTTCAACTCATGTGAGTCTGGCTTAAGAAGGCTGGATCTGACAACACACAGCTGTCTGTTACACAATTCGTACAGTGCTTCTTTTTTTTCTTTACACACCTCCCTGCCATCTTCCCACCTGACTGATCATTGTATGTAAACAGTAATCAAGAACCGTTTGGGAGAAAAACCTCATTATGCTGACTAGATATATGCCTTTTATGCATTAAATCATATAAGACTTGACATAATCCTCTAAAAGATCTGCAGTGCACTCTAAATGGATACATAAATATTCCTCATCTGGCATAAAATCAAACACATTTTTTTGCCATTTCAGGCAAGCAAAAATCATTTTCCTTTTGCTAAATGTCAGAACAGTGATCAAGAGATTCTTTTTCAGAGAAAAAGTCTTTTTGACAGGAACATCAACTTTTTTTTGTCCTTGAGTGACTTTGTAATTAATGTGGTGGAATGCTGAAAGTCAAGTTTTATTTGAATGACATATTGGTATAGTAGCTTAATTTTTGGGCTGATGTCTTAAAGTGTTGTTTTTATATTTCAATGTAATACTCTGTCCTCACAGTGCCAGTCTCTGTTTCAGCAAAATATTCCCACAGAATGATGCTTCCACTTCCCTGCATCATAGTAGGACGATGCTCCTAGGGGTTGCAAATGTAAGCATGGCCATTATGGTCAAACGCTTCAAATTCGGTTTCATAAGGCCAAACAAAGGTGTTTGCCCTCAGGCAAATTTCCATGCTGTATTTTCTATGTTGCTTTTGGAGTACTGACTTCCTCCTCTAAGAATGCTCTTTCATAAAACATTGCTTCAGGAATTGTTTCATTGTGGTTTCAGTGAGAATCTTCACTAGATTTTTTACTTTTTTTTAAAAACCTTTGTTTTACCGTTGAACCACAGAATCTGTGAATGCAAATATCCATTTACAATTGTATACAATTTGTGTTTTGTAAAAGGTTGGGATAGTTCCAATAGCTCAACAGTGTAAACAATCAGGACTAATAAGTTGTAATTTATTTGACATAAGTCTAAGAAACATGGCTACAGTTCACCTGATGGTGGTTGTCAGAGGGCCTGGTGCATGGCAGCCTCGCTCCTGACCGATTGCCCCAGGGCAGCTGTGGCTACAGTGTAGCTTGCCATCATCAGTGTGTATGTGTGTGTGAATAGGTGAATGAATGAATTAATTAATTAATTATAAAGCACTTTGAGATCCTCTGGCTTCATAGAGCGCTAGCCCTTTACCATTTTTACAGAAGAACAACATTCGTAAAATTGCCTAAAAACTACTATGTCTAGTGACAAATTGTCAAATAAAAAGCCTTTTTGGCTTTAAGAGAAGGTGATTTTTCCATTCAGGTGAACCAAATTCAAAATTATATAGTGTATTTGTAAAATTGTCAATCTAACAGCTTTTCTAAGTTATTCGATCTATAGTGCAATTTACATTACTAACTCAAGCAGCAGTTTCTCCAACTACTTTCTAATTGTAAATATTCTGAAAGTCAGGTCCTACACCAAGTTTCCAACATTTCCAAAACACACATGTACCACAGTAGAAAAGGGTTAGAGGGTCAAAATAACAAAATAAAACAATACTCAGTAAAAGCTTTCCTATTTTCTAATTAAGCTTCTTGGTGACTCTCTGACAACTGACAACAATAAATAAGCTGGCAGCAAACGGCAATGTGAAACATTCCGAGTTCACTATTAGTGGCTATTTAATTGACTGAAAAGTTAACCTTTAGTCTCACTAGATCTAGGAACTTATGGGTGGGAAATAAACCTGAAAATAAATGTTATATCCATTATAGTAGACATATAATAATGACATGAAAAGACACACAAATCAATACTGTGGTTTTGACTGGGTGACTTAGCCTGAACAGCGGCCATCTTATGTTATTACCTTTCGTCTTGTATTTGAGATTTACTATGGTATACAGTTCCTTGGTTAAGAATACAAAGAAATTTCAAACATTGTTCGCAGCTTTACAGAACTAATGGTGTTTTCTGCCTATAGAAGTATTACAAGTTCTAGACTGAACCCATCATGGCCCATCATGGCCTTTAAATTGGAACATGTTTACAAAAAACACACCATGCACCATGGAGCTTCCAGAAAAGGCTGGCCACAGATTTATGCACATTATTTACTTCCCTCATTATGGAAGTGGGGCATCCAAGGGTGTGAGCTTTACATTCAGCTCATGCACGATGCGCATCCTTGCTTCACACCAAGCTCTGAACTTAACACCCGCACTGAGGCCTCCTACAAGCATTGCCATTAATCAACCAGGCAGCTCGCAGATTTTTGAGAGAAAAAGCAAGTGGCTCAAAAAAAGACTAAGCATCAAAGGGGGCGGAGGGAGATGACAAAACAGGAGGAAATCAAAGTCAAAGTCACCTTGAATCCAGCCAAATCACAGTGACCTAAGAAGAACTAAAATTGAACTGAATAAAACCAGTTAAGGCTTTTACTGCTTTCCCCCATCATAATCTAGCTTCTACTTCAGAGCACAGCCAGTCATGTTGGTGGGCAACTATATCTCTCTGGGCAATTTTAACATTAAGGAAATAATGGCGGAGGTAATCTGTTCTCCTTACATTTTACCAACACAGGTGGCCAAATTAATTATATTTCACATGGTGTCCAGCAAGAAACACAAAAGACCTCTGTGACCAGTTTCAAGTAGACTTTTTCTTCAAAAATGACAAAAACAACAGGATGTGAGAAAAGGCTAGTAGAGTTTCTGCACCTTTCAAAGCCTGGCATTCATACAAAAACCAACTAGAGCAAGAAGTTCATGAAAACAGCACTGATTTTGTTCAAAGCGGCGTCCCGTTGGTAACAAGAACACCTGATATGCCATTAAATGGACAAGGAAAAGGGAGAATGAAAAGGGGAAAACTGACCCCATCAACAGTCCTGAAAGACCAAATGAAAGATCTGAGCCAGGAGCAATAATGCTGAAAGAAAGAAAGTGTGGAGACTTATAAAAGCAGCTACTACGGATACTAACACCGTTAGAATGGAAAAGAGAACTCTGATATTTCTTTTGAACAAAGTACAAGTTTCCTTTGGCAAATTCAGACTTTTAAAGCCATATATTTGTATTAACTTACCTTTATAACAGAGACACACAAAGAACACGTCTTTTAATTGCATTTAGGATTTCAATTATGATAAGTGATCACTTGTGCCAGAGTTGGCCTCAGGTTATAAGTTTGTCATTTCTCTTACTAACGTCTCTTGTATATTGTTAGGATGGTAGAAAAAAAAGGTTATTTGAGAAGGAGCTTCTGGATACTCATAAGAGGTACTTTGCAGTTTTGCCATACTTCTTGCAATGTAAACATTCGTCTTTTTTTGTCTACAAGTCATTAGCAGTAACTGCCCTTACCTGCTCTTACATAATTAACCAAAGGTTTTTATTTTGTATAAATAAATTAGTTTTGCTTAGGGGTGGAAGGTAGAAGCCAAACAGTATAGGGCCAGGACCAAATCTACAGAATTTTAAAGCAGTTCTGAAGGCAATAATTAGCAAAACATTAGTAATAGCATGCGACAGACTGGCGACCTGTCCAGGGTGACCCCGCCTCTCGCCAGAACGTTACCTGGAGATAGGCACCAGCAGCCCTGCCGACCCCATTGAGGGACAAGGGTGTAAAGAAAATGGATGGATGGATGGATGGATGGATGGATAGATAGATAGTAATAACATTTACAATGCCACATGGGAAGTTTTTATCCCTGTCAAATGATTGGTGCTTGTGATGCCTTCAGGCCTGTAGCAAGACTCGAGGCCGTCATCTTGGGGTGGCTCTGACTAACTTGAAAAAACAAAGCTGTACCAAAGTCCAGGCAATTTGTAAGAGGTCATTTGGTTCTGCAAGCTTTGCAGGGGAGCTGCTTTGTTAGATGCACGTAGCTAACAGCATGTGGCTTAAGGCAACACTTGCACTATGTGAGCTCTTGAGACGGAGCCAATAATTCGAGTTGTTCAGCATACATTTCTCCATCTCAGGCAGCCAAATTAACAATCCCCCCTAGTCAAGACAAATCAGCCGTCTCATTACGTGGACAGCAGCCTGGTTGAGTGCGGCCATCATAAATGAACGTGGGCAGGTTCAGAAGGCATCTCATTAAAATGCATTAATATTCAACCATCTGCAATGGACACAGAATTGTGGTTTTCTTAACTCAGAGGCGCTGGAACAGAGACTGATCCATTAGGCGTTCTTCCTGTTAGTCTACAAGTGAACACAGCATGGGAATGAATGTGGTGACACAGTGGTGATTATATCAATGCTTCATGCTTAGCTCCTTCATGCAGCACTGATTGTTGAGCACTGCAAAAGGCTAAAAGCTCACCATGCAGATGCAACTGTATGATTGTCTGATCATTCACACTTAAGGACAAATAATTCAAATCTAACACTCTAGAGCTCCAGTATCATCTTTCTTTCAATCTAAACTCCCTGTTCACTCTTCACCCCCAGTGTCATGAAATGCACCCTAGTTAAACCCCTCAACTCACCATCAACTTATAGTATCGATCAACAGCTTGAAGGTCTCCAGAGTTTCCCAAAGCTGTCACAATATGCTGCCAGCTCCTTCAGCAAATTGACCATACAAACACATAAATAATAAAGTGGCATGTCATTCTGGCTTCTTATTGATTTGCCCATTAGCAGCTGATGGATACAAGCTTTAAATGTCAAGAGTCTCATTGATTACCTCAGATCTGCACGCCAGAACGCAATGTGATGTCACTTTTCAGGTGACACTGCAGCCTTTCCCCTTTGAGGCACTAAATTAAAGGTCAACAGGTAGATTGCACCTTCAAGACACAATCAGATTGTGTTCCCACCACAGGTTTGTGCAGGATATCGAATGGTAGTTAAATTGTGAATTTTGCTCTTTCACCACCAAAAACACAAATTGTTTCATCTTGACAGATGACCTGGAAATGGCTTGAAAATAAATCCAGCAAACGTAAGTGGTTTCTTCCAAACAAATTGACAATGCTCTATTAGACATTTCACACCTTATTCTTTGCAACAGTTTCCAAATCATAGATGTTTTTCTTTCTCCCGCTCATCCACAGTATATCAGGCTACATAACCCAGCTCTGTTTGAGCTTCAGCTCACAACAAATGACCTGATGTTCTCCCTCAAGACTACCTACTAGTAAGCACGATTTTCCTCTCCTCTTAATTACAACAAGTCACTCTGGGCCTCAAGCAGTGAGTACTGTGGCCCTGAGGGAAAAAAAGACATTACCACAAAACCATGAACATAAGCTCTGAAAATGTCTCGTCTTTAGTTTCAAAATTTACTACACAATTTCCTACAATTGTCACTGAAACTTTCACATTCAATCCGCAAGTCTTCAGTTTAACCTTTACAATGATCACAGCAGATCTCGCTCACATGATAGTTATCAGCTGACCTTAGAGCTTCACTTTGTCCTCCATGTTGCCAGTGCCTTCTTCTTATTTCACAATCAGTTTTGATTCTGCCTAATCTAGACCGTCTTCATCCTGGAGGGGTTTACACCACATTTAGCACAAGCTTGGTTCTTTTTTTACTTTACTTGGTACTTGGTACTTTACTTTGTGTAATTTTGAGCAGAGCAACTTGCCATGTTGGTTTGACAATTTGGTCAACTACCCGATTATGAAAAATCCCTTAGAAGATGAGTGGGTCCATTTCTTACAAGTCCATGATGAGAAGTAGTAAGAGAGGAGATTCCTTCAGACTAGTGCAAGTAGCCATGATAGTAGCTTCGTGAATCATAGTGCCTATTTACAGTCACATATATAAATGTGTGAATGGGGACAATTTCAGCCAACTTAAATAAAAAAAATGACAGAACTCATTGTTCTTAATCTGGTTAAAAACTACAGATCAAGACTGAACTTGTAGACTAACTTAAATTTTAAAAGCTATGTAATTACTAAATCACTCTCAAAACACATTAGAATCATTAAAGGTTTTCCCTCAAAATAGCACACAGAAAAACTGTTGTATGTGTTTATATTTAGTATAGTTATTGTATTTTGAGAGATGTATTTTCAGGCCCAGGCAGCTGCAGCTCAAGGTCAGATGCTATTTTGTCATCTTCTTATCCTGTCTAAGCATATATTTTTTTGTTTGCTTTAAATGTACACTGTACTTTTTGTACCAAAGTAATGCTTATATTTGACTATTTTTTTATTCCCTTGCCTTTAATCAAATGTTATTTCGACTGATTTATCTTTGATTCTGAAAAGGACGTTTGATGACCTTGAATCTGAATGGTATTATGCAAAGAAAGCTTTCCTTGATTTACAGTCAGTGGCTGACAAAGTGCTTTCAGATCTAAGGGAGCGTCACCTTGAATCTGAATGATCTAAACCAGTAATTACTTAAATGTGCAGTAGGGGGGGGGGGGGGGAAGTCACTCACTAGTTTAAGCACCTGAACCAGGTACTGACCTTGTAACCAATTCAAAACTCCACTGTGACCAGTTAGTGAATTCAGTGATGAAGTGAAGGAAATTTGTTGCAGCTGCTCTTAGATTTATTTTTTCATCAACGCAATTTAGCAATTTCAACATTAATTTATGTCTTTACTGAGGTTTCCTTTTAAACTTTTGTAGACCATAATATTGTCAAATCTGTATAAAATAGAAAGGTTACAAGAAAACTAAACACATTAATTGCAGTCAAGTCTCTTGCATTGTGACAACTGTTCTGAACAAAAAAGCAATTATGATCTAACTGCATTTCTTTTAACTAACCATGAAGTACGCACACTTTTATAATTAAAATATATAGTATGTAAAAAATGATACCTCCTACAAAACCCTGTAAAACAAAGATCATATAATTTGTTTTACATATAAAGTTGCTCTACAACTTAGAGAAAGAATATCACGGAAATTCAGCTTTTAAAAGTTGAACCAGCACATTACCACTATTAAAAGCATTGCATATTTCTAAGTACATTAGCCAGAGTTGCAGGCCCTACATTTGAACTTAAAGACCTTCAAATTAATTCGATGCTTATATAATGCACAAATGTGTGCATTCATTACTCCAAAAAAACAAGTAATCTTGTTCTTTGAAGTTAATGAAACTGGATGTTAAGCGTAAGCTGAGTAATCACATTTAGAAGTTTTTTTTAATGGTTATGCACAATAAATATTAAACAAACAAACAAAGCCTGTAAACTTTTTCTGACTTGTAAAATTTCTCTTGAGGCTCTTCCACCAGCTGCTATATCAGTAGACAAGGGAAACGCTTTCGAGACATGGGAAATTAACTTTATTCATCTTTCAAGAAGCTACTTCATCCAAAAGAAGCCGCAAGCCACATCCAGTAAACAAAGTAGGCTACTGAGCGTGTAATCCAACTTAAGAACAAATTTACTGCCGACTCTCTTTATGATTCAGGAGTAACCCTCACATTTGCCTAACAGCAAGAGTGTCCGCGTGCTGTGATTCAGTTTTAGGCTTCTCACAGCGACTGACAGATGCAGGATTCTTAACGGTAAATCGGGAATGCGCGAGTTTCCATTTGGGGCAAATCTGGGGGGCAAACATGGGGAGGAGAAGTGTGAAAGTAAACAGCTGCTCCTCTCAAGTGTGATGGGCTCATCTTTATTTCCCCTCAGGGTCTTGGTCTCATTCTGTTCATGAAGACTATCTTTGCTAATGGTGCGACCGGAAACATCAACATCGCAATGCACTCGGTGGAAGATATGTGCAGGTTAATGAAGCAGGGGTCCCCACGTTCTCCAGCTCCCTCTGCTGAGATTGTTTAATGATTCCTGTGTAGCCTATTTTACGGCACCACTTGGAGAACATAACATGGGTTAATAAAGTAGAGGTGAGTGGTTTATCGCCCCTGCTGAGCATTGTTTTCCTCTCTCTTCTACTGTAACACAGAAATATTTCTCATTAATGATGTCGCCCATTGGGCCAATAAGACGGGTAAGTACAAATGCACAGAGCACAGTTTAGTGCACTGATTCCTGCAGGCCTGTTTGTAAAATTGCTGTGGGTGCCATGGTGGTGATTTATTTAAACCTAATAGCCAGCATCTTACTGCTGAACTTCACACAGATATTGATGTTTAAATGCTTTTTGTTGGAAATGCTACTGTTAGCATGTTAGCTACCATTAGTAAACATCACTTAAAGCTATTTTAGGTAAAGTTTTAGATAGGTAGTTGATTTATTCATTGTTATTTCAAGCACAAATGAAATGTTTGCTTAAGTTATTTTGGACAGTAGGTGTCAACTCTGGAGCCGTAAATTGCTGACCCCTGGTATTGAGTGTAAATCAAGTTTTAGGTTTTCCTTTAGAATGTCACTGATTTTCTGTCATTTTTAATTCTTTACTTGAGCTTTTTTTACTTTATTATTTATGCCATTTATCTTTAACCTTTTGAATAACTCAAGTACTGAATTTCTCATAATTTCCTGGGTCCCCACATGAAACACATGAAAAACACTGTGAACACATGAAAAAACTCCTAAAAGATCCAGTTTTAAACTTTATGTACTTCGTTTCCAGCACCCTTATACTGAGTTGATAGGAGAAAACTTACTCAACACAATGGAGGATGATTCATCTCTCAGGTCCTGTATCCTGTTTCTTTAATGCATGATTTTTTTATTATATTTATCTACTACACAGTCCTGTACCGTCAAATTTTCATTTTTCTTAAATCCTACATGCTGTAATGCTTAAGGACTGGACTGAAAAGCAAAGCCCAAAGAAAATTTTCAACCATCTTCAAAAGGTCTACAGATCTACAAACCAAAACCACTTTAAAAATGACAAGTTTGATTTTCACTTTTTCTATTCATTTTAACTTGAAATTATACAATTGCAATAAAATGTGGTATTTAAAGCTTTTAAGACATCTTTTTCAGGGTTGCCAAAAAGTACGGCAGTCTAACATTAAAACAAAACACTGGTTAAATTAAGATTACTAATATCAACTCACAGATCTTTCTAATTTCCCCCTTTTTTCTGGAATATCCTTTAAAGTTAACATGTAGTTGGGATGGGGAACATATGATGGAAATACTGCAAAAAAGAGGTGTGTGTGGTTGGTGCGTTGATGGACTGCAACTGTTTGCGCACGACACACAGGTAAACACAGCAGTGCCTCGCAGAAACAGCTAATCTAATGATCATTTAGGAGGGATGAAAACTGTAACTGCAAATATGCATCTCAGTGGTTTTCCACAGGACCCTGTACATTTAGCGAGAGGTTTGCAGAATCAGGGGAACACGCATGCCAGGAGGCAAACCTGCAACTTTTCAATGATTTCAGTTCATTTTCCTCCCAAAGAAATTGTTTCTTTGCAACTGTAAAAACAAATTTGTAAATCGCTACAAAGTGGACATCAGAATTTCATTAATCCAGCACATTGATGAATTTTATATTAAATACCATTCTGTGCTTTTGGTAAAGGCCCAGGGCTCTCACAGCAGGCTACTCGTCATCTAACAGGATAACTGACTCATAGAGAAAAGCTTTTATTTTCAGACTGACACCTACATCTAATTACACAGTCGCCAAATCACTTGTCCTCGCTCGTGATTTACTTTGAGGTGTGGGCGTGAGTCGTTGAGACGGCATCATTTCCAACTTATTTTTAAATAATAATGTTCACTGGGAAGACCAGAGGCACGTTGAAAATCTACAACATGCATATAGCTAGGGCTTTAGTATTAGATAAAACCAAAAAAATAAATAGTTGAAATTGTCAGTGGTTGCTTTTACAGCTTGTTGTTGGAGTGTGTTCATATAGGCCTGTTTGAATAAAATGCAAAATTGCTGACACAAGGAAATATATTTTGCTTCCATCCATCCATCTATTTACCCATCTATACATCCATTTGTTCACCTTCATTTCTCCCTCTTCATTCCAAAACATTGAGCAAACAAACCAGGCTGATGAAAATATATATTTTTTAAAAAGATGGCGACCATCAGTGTGAACAGCTGTTGGTCAGATTTAGGTGGATCTACATGAGCATGTGGAGTAAAACTCGTCTCCGATTTTAATAAGAAAAAAACCCTGTAAAAATCCACCTGAGGCTCCTGGTGAAAGACAATTGATCAAATCCCAGCTGTCTTCACACCTGCAAGTATTTATAACTATGAAGGAAGAGAAACCTGCTATTACATGACATGAGATGTCACATGCATACAAAATAAAGCACAGTGCAGAAAGTATCTTTGCTCGTTTTGTTTGGGATAACTTGTGAATAAGTCAGAGTGTCATGGTTAAACAATTTACCACATGGCTGTATGTGGGGAAAAAAAAGTAAACTTTCCTCTCTAAGTCCAATAGTTTGGAGAGCTATTCGGCCAGCTCAGCCTCCCGTACTGCAGATGTCATGTTGTCCCCGTTCCTGCTGTTAATATCATGCAGATACATGCATGCAGCTGAGCGCCACTGCTATTCAGATCTGTGAGTCTGAGTTGAAGTAAACTGTACAGCTGGGTTTCACAGCTTTGTCTAATAATGACTCATACAGAAAAAAAGAAAGATGCTGTCAGAAAAAAAAGGTTGATTCAATCACCGTCGACAACCATTCCCATTTTGCAACACGCAGTTTCAGACAACCTTAATGTTGCCTGACAATCGGCAAAATATCGCTTGATGCAATTGCAGTGTAATATTTAGTGAAGGTTGTAAATTCAACAACGGTTGTTTGCTTTATAAAGAAATGTTTAAGAGAGCAAAGAAAACACAAAAAGCTTTAAACCTCAGGTTTGCCAATTTTATTTAAATAATTTGAATTTTTCAGATCTTTGCAAAAACTGTACAAGTGAGGAAACTTAAAAACATGACCTTGAAAACCTATGGCCTAATGCAACTGAATCTCATTCAAAATATCACCAAAGAGGTAATATTTCAATCACTGAGTAAAATTCATATATTGCTATGATTCTAAGAGTCGGGTTCAATAGTTGTGGCTTCCAGCTAACAACAGAACCGTTTTACAAAACAGTAAAATATTCCACCACACAGATAAGTTTCCAGTTGTCCAGCAGAGAGCATCTGGCAGGCTAGAGCCTTGGCATGGTTAGGATCAATTTGTCAGCCTACAAAGAAGGTCAGCTGCAGATTAATATAAAACATTCTCATTTATCCAGTGGTGGAGCATTTCTAATAAGATGGGAGTGGAATATAACAAGGTACTTTGTCTTAAAGGACAGGAGATACTGAAAGGTTTATCAAGTATGACAATATTTTGATTCTTATTCTAATTTCTCTATGTTTTCCATAGAAGTAGCGAAAGGATTATCAATTTGACTGCAATAATTTTCAAGAAATTGTAATCTTGCAAAGTGTGGTTGATGCACAGTCTTTCAGAAGGTTCCATTCAACACGGAACGTACAGCCACAGAACACGTTTTCACAGCATCTTTTATTTTACTCAAGCTGATTCTTGTGAGCATTTATCAATGCAGAGCCAACACATTAACTCTCATTTGTAGCACGGGAGAGGACACAGGAGCTGTCAGGATCACGACTTTGTGTTCTGCAGTTATAACTAAGAATGTCACAATTATTAATCTGGATTGAAATCGTTTTACATGAGGTGAGTGATATAAGAGTTTTGATCAATAGAGCCAGAGAGATGGATTCTAAAGGAAAACCAATCACACGCACAAGAGGTGATGGCATGCTTTGTTTCTTTACAACTAGACAACAATTCTATGTATGGAGATGTACCCATTAAAATGATAAAAAACTAAAACTAAAGAGTTGACTCCCTTCATCTTCACAGACACCTTAAAATTGAGTTGTTTCTTTCTACTGTCACTGCATGTAGTGACAGGGAGGGCAACTAAGTTAATGACTTCATCGGCTTAGCTTCCATTGATGGATAACCCTTTACAACCTGCATTTCAAAACTAAATTTAACTAGGTTGGGTTGATTTGATTAACTACTTTGGGAAAGAATTGAACCTATCTAGTAAAGTGGACTGATGCTAAATCTGTTGGCGATATAATAAGCATGAACAGAAAGAAATCCACACTTGATTTTATTAACAAAATGTATATTCTTATAAAGCCGAGTTAAATATATTAAAGCGTTTGAACGTAAGAGA
>CAEGAF010079445.1:0-88142 GCA_903067075.1 Micropoecilia bifurca | reverse complement strand
GTGTGTGTGTGTGTGTGTGTGTGTGTGTGTGTGTGTGTGTGTGTGTGTGTGTGTGTGTGTGTGTGTGTGTGTGTGTGCGTGTGTGTGTATGTGTGTGTGCGTGTGCGTGCATGGTCATTGTTCAAGAAGCGGGTCACACCCTGAGGATGTCGCCAGTTTTTTGACATGATAATAAGGAAAACAGGAAATAGTTTCATGAACACCTGTTAGTTCAAATTTAAACATTTTCCACTCCTTCAACTGTAAAATGCACAAAACAAAAATATTTCTACATATTCCAATTTGCCAAATTATTTTTAAAAAATAGTCTAAATCTGCATTTATATTTTCTAAAGTTTAAATAAGTCTAAGTTCTAAGTCTAAATATCCCAGGTCACATCACCAATTACAGACTGAGGCACAATGTTACGAGTGATTAAGAGAGAAAGTTGAATTTCTTAACAAATCAATTTTATTTTGAAAAGCGTCTTAACAACAAAACAAAAAGTCACTCGCCTAAAGGTAAGTTTAGTCTATTTTATCGTGAGAGTTATTTATTACAGATTTAGTTCGAGAAACATCTGTGGTTGTTATTATAAAACCACAGCTAACATGGTTATATCGTTATGAATCATTAAAACTTCACATCACATAGATGTCCTAGGCTAATAAATCAAACACAAATGCAAATTGCTTTGCAACCACATGATCTGTCCTGGAAGTACAATCTGACCATCAGTTAATTCGCACATGTCCTAAATAAATACCTTCAGGGAGGGTATTTGTATTTCTTTTCTGCTTTTAATAAAATTTTTCATAAAAAATTTTTTTATGATTTAAAGAGAATAACAACACATGAAGATAAAAACGGTTTAACCGTATTTTGCTAGATTGCTTCTGAAAAAAATAAATAAATCAAGTGCATAATAAATGTGGTCTGAACTTATATAGTGCTTTTCCAATCATTTTGACCACTCAAAGTGCTTTACACTAGAGTCACATTCACCCATTCTCACTCACAAACACACTTATACACAGGTCATGTTAAGTTAAGTGCCTTGCTCAGTGGTACATCTGTGTGTGGCAGGAGGAAGCTGGAATCGAACCTACAATCTTTCAATCAGAAGACAACAACTCTACCAACAGAGCCACAGTCGCTCCAATAATCAAATATGAGAAAAGATAGAGAGGTAAATTAGTGTTTTTCATGAAAACATTGGACATAGTGTTATAAAGTCCAATAACACATTTAGTTAGTGTCATGAGAAATTATTATTATAATTTTTGTGTGTGTGTGTGTGTGTGCAATGAGTTCACCAGAGGGTGCATTGACAGCGTAAAATACTTTACAGTCCTGAATCCGATACACAATTTTCTACTGAACTATAATCTTTGACTCAAATAAGGACAATTATTATATATTAACAGAATTATTACATTGCCTAGGAAAATATGTCCTCTTATAACAAGTAGCATTTTTATTAATATAAATGAAAACGTTATACTTTTACTTTCTCCCTTGATTGCCCAAGTTAAAGGTTGTTAATGAGACCCGAGTTCCTGACAACAACTCTAAATCAAGCTACCATCTCTGCTGTCCATAAATGGAACTACGGACCTTTTCGTTACATCAAGTATCACATCAATGAAGTGGATTTGTTTTGTTGTTGTTGTGCACCGACAGACTCACCTCGTGTGGACAACTTTCACACGGCTGGAAATGGCAAAGCCCTCTGGAGAGTTGCTCTGGTCCAGACTGACAGCAATCATCAACACCATCAACAATCGCCTTATTCACGCTGTCCATAGGAAAGGCGCACAGAGCCGAGTCGTTCTCTGTGACCCCATTGTCATCAGTCACAGCAAACACCCCATAGAGGATGTCGTCCTCCTCCTCCGCCCCCAGTTCCTCCGCCAGCTCCCTGCCGGCCTTGCCGAAGTAGGCCGCCTGGACCACGTTGTACACAACGTCCTTGTAGGGCTCGCGAACGTTCCTCCTCCTGCGCTTAGGCTCAAAGCGACACTCCAGGATCAGTTCGCAATACCTCTTCACCTCCCACTCGCTCCGTGGCAGACGTCCTAGGCGAGTCTGAAACGGAGATGACTCCTGATCTGGGCTCTCTCTTTGGACTGAGAGGAAGTAGACAAACTCCTGAGTGAAGAAGCTGTAGACATAGTCAATGTGGTAAGTCCTCCGGAGGGTGGGCAGGACAGTAAGGCCTCGCACATCACTATAGAAACCATCCTCTGTGGCCAGTGGTCTCCGGACTGATATCGACTTTCTTCCGTAACGCTGGGTAACGCTATCATTTACAGAGGCAGCAACAAAAAAGTAGACTGCCTGGCCCTCCTCTACCATTGACATTTTGGTACCAAGAGGGCTCGCCACGCAGTCTGGACAATAAGCAGCAGAGTTTGCACTCTTCCTGAACAGACACTTAGAGCGAGAAGGTAGTTCTCCGTTTGAGTTCAGCTGATGAAAATAGCAAACACCATACTGAGAGCTTCCACAGGAATATAAATACATAAAAGGAGTGTCCAGCACCAACACTTGATTGTCCGTATCCTCCAGAAAGTTGTAATCCTTATCGATATCGCATAAGTTGCATATGCGACACTCTGGGCTTCCAACCGGCCCAGTGCGGAGCTCCCAGGCCTTTTCCAGACTCCTGTTGACGGCTTCGATGACATTCTGCGAGGCCACGTAGACCTCCTGGTAAATGGAGTTGTTCACTATGTTCTGAATGGGTCCCTGTGCCTGAAAGAAGGGCATGGTGTAAACAACGGAGAAGTTGACCGGGCTGGGGGTCTGTGAGGGACAGTTGGCCAAGGCAAAGGCCAGCAGAGTCTGGAGCCGGATGCATGTCCCCCACACTGTGGTCCAGTGGACCATCGCCACTCCCAGGTTCAGAGGGGGAACAACACACAGATGATGTAGGACTACCTCCACGCCTGGTGATACAACAAAAACATCCTTAGCACCAGCTAATAACGCCTAAAAGGAGAAGGAGAAAAAAAATTAGTTCAATTGTTAAAGGCATCAGTTTAATTTAGGAAATATGACATCATTCTGTTCCTGTAGGCCTGGTTTAGTAATTTTTGCAGCTTATTTTTTACACATCATCTGGCAGGTGTTAAGTGTTCCACAATTTTTTAAAGATTTATCAGAAATTTGAAGTGGGTGTGGTTACTATGCCAACAAAAGCAGCATTGGGCAGCCCCTATGAGGACTTCAGGAGTTCTGCACTGGAGTTGTTGTAAAGTATGAAATGTCCTGACCAGTTTTGCTGCCTTGAGTAAACAGTCAAATTTCTTTGTAATTGAAGATGATGCACTGGCCTCTACTCAAGGTGGCAAGAACAAGAACAATTGTTTTGGGGGGTTTATTGCATTTGGAAAGAATTGATTTTTTTTCCTCTGTTTATCTGCGGATGGTTAACAAGTTGACATTGCTGACCATCCTGCAAGATAAACAGAAGCTAAATCACTGTTCTAGTAAGATAAAAGTTATAGTCCTGGAACTTATAATCATATTATTCATATTCATTTCTTCATTCTATAAATGGGACCATACGCATCAACACTCTGGTGGAGACTGATGATAAAAGCATCTGTAGTCATAAAGAGAAGAATTTCCTGTGACTCTCCGCAAACACTTGGTAGAAATGTTTATGTAATCAAACAGGGAGCTTCGCCAAACGCGACTAAATCTGTTTCTATTGTGACATCCTGAAAACACTAATTTATGAGTGCTTTGCAAAAGTATCCCTACCCCTTAGGTAATTCCACATTTTGGCAGATTACGACAAACTTTAAAGCATGCTGCTGGAATTTTATATGACAGCCCAGCATGAAAGACTGCATAAATGATAAGTGGATGAAAAATGGTGCATGGTTTTCAAGACGTTTCTTTCTCTTACAACATGGAAAATGTCTTGTTATAAGTGAAATAATCTGCCAGTGGAACTAGAAGCTTTTTTTAAATTAATATTAAGGAATTATTGACTTAAAACAAGCTCCTCTTACTTGTAAGTTAGTTTTGTCTTATTTCAAGTGTACTTAGATATTTGCACTAGAAACTAGGGGAAAGCATATTTTGTAAGATTTTGTGTTTTTGTTTGTTCCTTTAGACTGATCTTTTTTTTGAAAAGAAGAATTTAATTCTGTAGATGTGCAAAACTCTTAAAAACTATAACCAACAAACAACAAAGGATGAAAAAGCAACTATAACTGCAGTAAAACACGCATCTGCCAAATATTGACCCCACTCAACAGGTCTTTGCTTTGTAACTCTGCACTGCTTTGTGTTTTCCCATGTCTATTTTTGTCGGTCCAAAAATGGAAATTCTCCAAATTAGTCGCTTTATGCAAGAGAGCAGAGAGCAGGTTAATCACCGCTCCTGAACTTGAACCCACCGAATCCAAATATTTCCGTTGGCTCTCTCTGTCCCATCTCTGCACAACAACCAACCACAACAACCAACCACGACCCTTCCCTTCATTCTGCACAGACGTCGTCACGTAGATCATTAACTCGACACATTACAGTAGAGTTGCATTCAAGAAATCTGGCCTCTCTAGTTTGCATTCCTGTCACAACCTCTACGTGCCTCGCGGAGGGGAAAGATGTGCGTGAACTCACGATAAGGAGACACAATGTACCTCCTGAAAGGTAAAACACTCGTTTCACTGAAGGTAAGCAGCTCAGAGCGTTCTGTTGAGAAGTAAACAAACTTTATTCAGGCCATAAAAAGGAGATTTTACTCCATAAAAAAGAGAAAAACACTCTTCTCTACTAGGCAGCCGGATGGAACAGTTTGCCGAGCGAGAGCATCCTTTCATCAATAATTCATAGGATGCCGCTTATGTCGTGTTACATTTTAACATTTTCATCTCCATGTGAACCTGAGGTGAAGGTGTGAGGACATGGGTGTACATAGTAATGGCACTGATTGACTTTCTTTCTGACTCTCACGGTGAATAAAGTGGGGGAAATGGTTGCAAACCGGTTTCAACTCATTGTGCTATTTACAGCGTGGCTCTGCAGGCTGGTTTTTTTGTTTAGACCGTTATATTCCCTCGCTCAACTGACTCGGTCTCAAGGATGTGACCCGTGGGTCGAGAACTAACCGTCCACCATGATATTTCGCAGCTTCTCCCAATAAATGGCACTCAGGCTAGCGAGAAAACGAAAAAGGAAAGATGTCACAGAGATGAGCTGTGATTAAAACTGTCACATTCATATGACATAGTTTCAAGATCCAGTGATAAATGTTCATTAGATCTGAAAGTTTATTGATCTTTACATTACTTGAAAATGGTCTCAAAACACCAATATTATCATTTATCGCAATAACTTCTGGGACAATTTATCATCCAGTAAAATTAGTCATTGTGACAGGCCTGTTTCATAAATCAATTCAAGATTAATACCAAAATTCAGATCAAAACACAAAGTTCTTCTGTTGAAAATATGTAAAATTAGGAGTCATTAGTGTTGTTTATATCACTGGTCAAGCCAGATATTAAAATAAACTTTCTAAAAAGACACGTTTCTCACTATTAAGAATACAAAAGTCATTTTTATACTGTAAACTGATTTCCAAGTTAATACAAGTTATTTTTTGTTTAACTTTGATCAAACTTCAAAGGTTTACTTGCATTCCTGGCTTGGGTCAGATGTTTCAGGTCTCCTTGCACAAGATCATCACATGGTTTGCTGGAATATTGGCCCATTCCTCCTAAAAGAACTGGTGTAACCGCGTCAGGTCTGGAAACCGCATCAATCACACAGATCACCTCTGGGCCTGAAATTTAAGTTTTATCAGGATTGTCATTAAGACACTTTAGAACTAATTGGATGGCATTCTGAGGGTTATGGTCCAACTGGAAGATCCATTTGTCCCCAAGCTTTGCCTTCATGTCTTGAGATGTTGCCTCGACATTTCCATACAGATGTGCAAAGTGCACTAATCTCTCTTGCAGCAAAACAGTCCCGCAACATGGTGCTGCCACCACTGTGCTTCACTGTAGCGATGATGTTCTCAGGATAGCAAGCTACCCACTCCAAACCAGGAGTCTATGACCTCACCAAAGTGCCACTTTTACACCTCACTAAAGCTGAATAAAACTTGTTTAGAGCCACAAATGTTACAAAACCTTTTGGAAAATGACAACATAGTCTTTGTTGCATATCTACTGTAAAAAATCTGATGTCATTTTTAAAAATTGGCCATTTCACTACTATTTCTAGGTTTTAAAATAAAGAAAAGGTTGAAAGTTTGGCAAAAAAAAACAAATAACATTTGATGAAATTTATTTCAAAAAGTAAATTTGAAAAACATCACTGGTACTTTTATTGTCATTGTGTGGTGGAAATTCAGTGCAATTGTTCCTTTAAAATACAGAGAAAAGCTAACGACCTGCATTTATTATTGAATTTATATTTTAAAAAGTGAAATGTTCCTTTATCATTATTAACTACAGTTATTAAGAGCCATTATGGAAAGTCCAAACAACCACTTGCGGTTCTGTAAATCCCAGCTCCAAATGGGACATTATGTTGGCCAAGCAGCTGCAGTGTTGTTCACTGTAATCTCTTTCTCTTCATCAATAGCTTTGTCACTATTAGAATAACAGATTCTTCCTCTATCAGTAACATTCAGGCATATGGAAATTTTGCCCAAGGTTGAATATTTCTCTATTTTATATCTTGATTTTATTTATTTTTTTTGGTCATGATGAAGTGTGTTTGAGATACTGTGTTACAGAACATCCACTGGTCGTCCTCCGTTTACCTCAAATGTTGTTAATGAACGCATCAGAGCTGAGCTCATCTGAGCTTTCCAACATTACCTAAATGCATAAGGACTTTAGTGTAAATAAACTTCTGAGTTTAAAAAAAAAAAAAAAAACGCAATAAAAAACTTGGCAACCTGTTGTCCTAAAAGATCTAAAGCAGAAAAGGTTTAGTGCGATTTTAAGGGATTGTGAGGAGAAATTGAAGAAAGTTACAATTCATAAACTGTTTTTCAACTTTCTGCTGAGCTCAGCACTCAGCGGTCTGAAAGATATCTACAGAAAGAACAATTAGATGAAATTTTGCAATATATCCCCCCCACCCCCCCAAAAAAAGCTGAATAAATAATGATGTAGATTACAAATATGCTCTCAGCATGCTGCTGCATTAATTATTCAATAATTTCACTAAAAGATGTATTATCATAAATAACATCAATACATGTTATTTAGAACATTATTAGAACTACAATAATTTATATAATATTTTTGCAGGAGAAATGATTGTTGTTTGTGTTTTTAATAACATAAGATCGATTTTAACTTATCTTTTTTACTAATGCATACCAGACAGACACTAGTATTTTTCCTTGAGATTACTATAACATGTTTAAAACTGTTGCAAATTAAATAGGGCTTTAAGCTAAATGTTCTTATTGTCATGGTCGCCACTGTTTCGTAATCCAACATTCTACCTTAAGCCCACTTGATCCACGCCAACGGATCCTGGCTGCTGTCCACAGATAGGATGCAAACATCTGAGTTTGAAATCCTAAACCAGGGCAACACCTTATTCTGGGAATTTATTATGAGTCAGTGATGTGTGAGTTATGCTGTTGCTGCTTATCCCACTCAATTACTGCCGAATTGATGCAGAGCGACGGATAACAGTAGAATGAAGAATAAGTAGAAAACACAGAGCCAAACAATGCTTTTCATCTCAGCAGCAGCAGCAGACAGTAATATGTTTACAACAAAATAAAGAGTTTTAATTTTTTTAAATAATTTGTTGTACAACACGAAAAATGTTTGACATTATGAATTAGCTTATTTTATTTTATTTTTATTTTTTTTTTTTCAAACTAGAGCTGAAATCGTACCTGCGCAGGTTGGTCCGTTTCCTCCAACAAGTTTGGATCCTGCGTCCCTGGCTGGCGGCGCGCGCCGGGTTCTCATCCGGTCGGGAGGAAAATCACCGCCTCGTGGTTTGTTGCTTCTCACGTCAAACTTCCAAACCAGCAAAGCTTCATGGGTAAAACTCCTGGTGTGGATGGAAAGCTCCTCAGCCGTTCCTCCAGCTCGCGCTCCTCCGCTCCTCTCCGCCTCCCACCGAACTGACACCGACTGCGAATCCAAACCTGGATTTATCCTCTTTCCGCCGTCTGCGCGCGAGATCCAGGGGCGCCGCCACGGGGTGGGCCGGGAGGGGGAGGGGGGGGGCGGGCCCTGGGTTAAATGAGTTGTTTTTTATACTCGGTCGCGCGGGGGGGGCCCCCCCCCGGGGGGGCCCGCCGGGGGGGGGGGGGGGGGGGGGGGGGGGGGGGGGGGGGGCACTGTGTTAAATGATTTGTTAATGTAGCAAATATTACATAAATGTCTCAGTTAATGTACTCTAAGGTGTTTATCCATTCAGTACCTGCTTGTTGCTTCTGCTTGAATTCTGACATTAATGCAGCTGGACTGTAAACAGCCTGGGGCTCTGCAGACGCTTTAAGGAAGACTAACTTTCAATTTGTTGTTTGCTCATTTTTCTCCTGTTTAGGTCAGACGAAATTAACCAGAAAGAAACGCCACAGCTTTTAAGCCAGGTTATTTTTTATATATATTATTATTATTATTTCCTTTATCTAATCCCATTGGGATCCATATCTCATTTGCACAAGGGACCTGGGTATAAAATCTGCAACACACAACAACCTGCTAATGCAAAAGTAAAACAAATTAAACCATATACAAAAGTTTAAAGCAAATTACAAAACTGTTCAAAAGAAATTATATGGATTAATAGAATCACATCATTGCTTTTGACAATATATCAAGCTCTGAAGTAAAATGAATTCAGAAACCTTGATAAAGCTCAACAGGAACAAAGCATGTAGTGTATTAACATTTATTAAAGTTTGATTCTCCACTCCTGGTACCTTGATTATTATTTTTCTTAATGAAGCAGTGATCATACTGATCATGTGTTTTTATGTGAAAATGGACTTTGGGCATCTTAGTCCGAATAAGATGCAGCCAGTTTGTCTCTCGTTTTGGAATGGCTTAACCCAATGTCACCAGTAGATCCCATACCTTTGATATAATCCCGCTAAGCTCTCAAAATGGGATTTGCTTCCCAGTCCACTCAAGGAAGTTGCTATATCTGCTGTTTATGCACTTTTTCCTTCCACTAAGCTTTCTAACATGTTTTGGATGCCATCAGGTCAGCTCTTTCCCCCATAATTGCAGAAGCCATGACATAATATTTGTGTTAAAAATATTTTCTACTAGTCTAAAAATAAGTCACTTCACTTTTCCACGAAAACTGAATTTAGGGTTTTCATCTGCTTCAAGCAAAATATCAAATGCACCCATTGTTCAAACTCACAATTTTAACTGTACATATCTTTTAGTGTCATTTTAATTGTTTGAGTACATGTATTGTTAACAAAATGTGAATTTGTCATTCGCTCCCATTCCTGCCTTGTCCATTTTAATCCAATCTTTATGTGAAAACTACCAGTAATACACTGGCCTGTCTCCTCTAATCTAAAGTCCTATTTTGGAGCATCTGGGTCTCTTGTTTTCATCGTGCTTTGTGTGTGTACAGTTCACCTACCGCTTAAGGCAACGGTAAACATAGTGCTGTGTTTTGTACACGTTTTCATCAGGGCGGAATTCAAAGATGGCAAAAGCTTTTAATTGGTCTCTTATTTATTAACAGACAATTGTTCTGAGAATGCGGCTTCTTCAATAAATTATCAGCTTTTGCACAAAACAAATTAGTTAAGGCATGCTTAGTGGAGACAGAAGTTACAAAAAAACAAAACAAAACAAAAAAACAAGGTGTAGTGAAACTCAGAGGACTATCATGGCACATGCATAAAAAGGTTGATTTCTCAGGTGAGGAATGAAACGTTTAGCGTTTGAACACTGGAACAGGACCGGTTTACATCGAGAAAAACAACGAGAAGCTTAAAAACACAGTGAACAGCTTCCAGTCTCTTACATGGAGTGTTTCTTTAGAAGACAGGAATGCATAGAAGGGAAAACGGGAGCGTTTCCTGTAATCGACGGGGCTCAACAGGAATGTGGCCAACAGGCTTTGCCAATGGATCTTCAGAGACAGCAAGAGGTGCTGCAGCTTGTTAGCGCCACGTTTGCAAAGCCTGGGGGGGTTTTGTTTACTTTAAATTCCTAAGAAATGAAATGACAGCTTAAAAAAAATGTTGCGCTTTTAGAAGCACGTGAAATGAGTCTTTATTATTAAGAACTTGACTGATAAATTTCTATCTCAAGCCAAGCAAAAAGCTGCAGCGGCCCCTCCTAATTCAAAATAAAACTATTTAAAATATTCCCAGGTAAAACACGGCTTTAATTCAACTTCTATAGCAAAGCCTGTAAAAGAACAAATAAAGGAATTAAATCGGGTGAATCCCAGGATCTTGAATTGCATAGCTCTGATAATCAGCTTGTCTACGGTGAGATGATTGTGGTTTTATTGTCCCGTGAGGCTGCTGGCACCAGGCCAGTAGGTGGCGACAGAGTTGTCTACGATCTCAGGAGGTTCGGTTCAGTTCGGCTCAGTATGTGAGCGGGCTCAGGATGAAGAGACGATCCTCCTCCCTCCGGATCCACTTTAGGAGCTTGTTCACGGCAGAATACGCCAGAGCCTTAGTCGCCAGCGGACTGAAGCAGAGGTAAAGCTCGAAGCCGCTCGTCACCTGCAGGCCAGAAGAAACTATGAAGAAGAAACAGCAGGATGCAACATTCACTTCTACAGATATTTATTTTGTTTTAGTTTGTTGATTTTTTTTTTAAAAATGTAAAAAAAAAAATGGAAACAAGAGGGTAAAACTACAAGACATCTTCCCAGATTTGAAATAACACAAACAGCTTGGATTGGTTTCAGCAGGTTCTTATTACACAGCTGAAACACCGAGGATCTCATACTTTGTAAAAGCTCCTGCTGTGGGATCAAAGGCGGCAGGATTCATCAAGCCAAGTAAAACCAAGGCAAAGCGTCAAATCCAGAGACAAAGTCTGAAAGGTAAACAATCCCACCAGTAGGTGGCAGTAACAGAATACTGTCAGAATGCACTGTCACATAAAAAGTTAAGGGAAGCAATTTAAAATACTTTATGCAAAAAGTGAATTGATTCAGATAGTTTTTTTTTGTTTGTTTCTCAAAATTCTGATGTTTAGCTTTTGATTTTTTTAATCTATGTATTTCTTTTTAATATGAGGTCCTGTGTGAGCTTTGGAATTACTTTTGATGTTTCATTCTAAAATCTTATTTCCATTTACAGTAATTAATCTACCAACTGATGAAGCTGAACTTATATTTCTCCAAAAAGTAGAACTCTATTTTACAAAGCATCTATTACTGTTTTACAGTAACATTCCTATTTAACTTGAACAAAATCTGCAGCTATTGTCCCTTTAAAGTAGGAACAACTGCATGTAGAGCTGCTCAATATACAGCACCACAACTGTCATCCTCATACTAATATCTGTGATATTGCAGTTGGGAAGTATTGCTTGGAAGTCATTTTTGGTTCCCTATAATACGACAGACGTGTGATTGAGAATATTAAATATTGAGTATTCACTGAACTCCAGTCTAGAACCGCACAGCGTTCTGTGGGATGTAGGAAGAGGAACTGCTGAAACTCTCATGATGAACTAAGCAAGGCTAGAGGAATCAACTGCAGCATCCAGACACAGACTTGAAGGAGGTGAGTAATTATGCAATTGTTTATTTTATTTAAAAGAACAACTTTAAACATTTTTTCTACAATCTGCGCACCATTTCAAGTAGTGTGGAATTCCTTGATAAATGCGAAAATGCAGCTTCTGGTGTGATATTTTTACGTTTCCACCCACCATGGCCAGCAGGTTCTCAGCTTCGCCGCAGCGGTAGAAGGAGCGCAGCGGTCTGGTCGGGTGGTGCAACCAGCTGTGAAGGTCCTGGTAGAGTCCCATCAGCCTCTCCTGCTCCTCATCAGACTGGTACACCTCAGGTATCTCTGGACTGGACAGAAAAAAAACAAACATAAAAAACTCAAAAAACGTCCAACATCTCAGTTAGATGGTAAAAAATGATCATTTTCACTAGAGATGCACCGATCCAATATTAAATACTACAAAGGTGTTGAAATGGCACTAAATTATGTATAATATTTGTAAATGTTGGTTATCGGCCATAACAGTAATATCGGAACAAAATTTTCATATCGGTGCACTGATAGTTTTTCAGTGTCAGATTGGTGTTGGCTGATACTAAACCTCAGATATCGGTATTGGAACCAAAAGAAAAAAGTGGATCGGTGCGTTCCTAGTTTCCGCCAGACGTTGACCTCTCACCTGGTGTACAAGCCTGAGCTCTTCGACTTGTACAGGAAGTGCCTCAGCTCTGGGATTCCGACCTGCACTACTGAGTAGGTCTGGCACTTGAGCGCCTCCTTCATGGCCTGGTAGGCGCTGCGCTTGCTCAGCCTCTCCATGAAGCGCTGCTTGCAGTCCGACATGTTGAAGAAGTCCTCCCTGTCGGTGGAGACCAGGATGAGGCAGAGCTCGGAGCCGGGCTCCAGGTAGGAGATGTGGGCGTGGAAGAAGCCCGCCGTGTTGAACTTGGGCAGGCAGATGGGCGTCCAGCCCTCGCCCTCCCGGAACGACGACGACGAGCCGACGAGGTTGAAGACCAGGTGCAAGTCTATGTGGTGCAGGAACTGGTCCTTCTTGCGGACCAGCGTGACCAGGCGGTCGCCGGCCAGCAGGATGGAGAACACCAGGTTCTTGGCCTTGGCCGCCTGCAGGCTGGACGACACCACGTCCCTGGCGGAGCTGGCCAGCGGCAGGCAGGTGACGGCGCTGAGCAGCAGGCCCGGGTCGCGCTCCAGCCGGTGCAGCAGGTTGTCGGTGAGGTACTCGGAGCCGGCCAGCAGGCGGCGCAGGTCGTAGTTCTGCTTGTGCTGGAAGATGTGGTTGAGCTGGGTCAGAGTGAGCAGGCTGACGATCTGGTAGTAGATGTACTGAAGCTCCCGGAGCAGCTCCTTCTCTGACTGACCGCTCTTGGTCACCCCCACCAGGACCAGAGGACTCTTGGTGAGGAAAACCACCTTACAGCCGTCTGGGAACCAAGACACAGAGGAGTCGGGTCGATTTGCTGCTTTGCTGAACCAATCACCAATCAATCAATATTATATGTAATTTGCCACAATTTAAGATAAGGGAGCATTAATTGACTTGACTAGTTTTACTAACATATCAAACTCAGCGGCATATCAGGGACAAAACCGGACTGAGTTAATACCAAAGCGTTGTCCGACCTGCGTGGATGGAGCGGATGATGTTCTTCTCCGCCTCAACAAAAGACACCAGCGCCATCATGACCCCCATGGTGCTGGACAGGGCCTCCTCCGTGCCGTAGCGGGTGTAGATCGGCTTTCCGGCCTCGCTCAGCACAAACACGTGTTTTTTGTGGTTCCTCCACGCCTCGCTGGACACGTCCTCGTCTTTCGTCCTGCTCTCGGACGAAGCATCGCTGTTGAGCCTCTCCTTGGTGCTTTTCTCCCCCACCAGCGCGTTGAACTCCTCTTCATCATGTTCTGCTGAATCCTCTGACCCTGGCGCCCTCTGAGCTTCTTCCTCAGCCTCGGCGGTCAGGTCTTCATAGGACTGTGCGTGATAGAAAATGGCACTCCGCTGACCAGCGCCTGCATTAATAAAAGGGACAGAATTATTAAAACAAATGGCTTTTAATGGAAGGCCATTTCTACTTAAATACCACAAAAAGACCTGAAATCAAAGTGGTTAACCAACGGTGCATTTGTCAAAACATCCTCTAAGTACCTAACCTCATCCATTCGAGATCCACAATCATGATCAGATTATGACAGGTTTTTATGTTATGTCAGGTTTGGACTTTTTTTTTTACATATATATAACATATGTGTCATTTGAATTAGATGATGGACATATCCAGGAGTTCTGATGTGGACCAGATGGGGGCGCCAAAAATCACAAAACTACTAAAAGTAAACTGGGGGGACAGTAGAGCTTTTTCTTACCAATGAGTATTAGGGCCACTGTAAATAGAAAAGAATAGTACATTCCCACCAAAAAAACTCATCTCATTTTTTTCAGAAAATAAAAATAAATAAATAGGACAATTCTGAGTTTGAAAAGTCAAAAGTTGCTAAAAAAAAAAGTGGAAATTTCTGAGGTTCCATAATTTTCCTCTAAAATTCCTCTAGTGAATCTGAACGAGGCAAAGCTAAAACGTTTCCATGTGAGATTTGGCTAAAACATATTTACAGACAAAGGTGTGTGCATCTTAAATGCGAAATGTATAGATTTTTTGTACAGTTTAATTAAGCAGTAATTACAGCTTAATTACTGCTCTAAAGGTGTTTTTTTTCTGTAAATGTCCCTTTTTTGAGTCTGTATACTCCAGATAACGATTAATCATTTACTGAATTAATTGATTATTATTTCGTTAATCACGATTAATCATTTCAGCCCTAATCTAAAGGTTGGCTCTGGAGAACTGGACCTTGATGACTGTGTTGTAGAACATCTAATGTGAGCTTGCAGAATTCCTTCCTGCTACCAAGTCTCAACCCTGGAAAAGGCTGCAGCTAGTTCTGCATTAGCATTAGCATTAGCAGCTGCTCTTCACTGAGTGCTGCCTGTGCTTGCGGAAAACAAGTGCAGGCTCTTATGAAAACACGATGACTTGCGATAGAAGTCCATGTTCAACTCATCTCTGCATGCTGCTGTCTTTCATGACAGGAAGAGCTAAAGCACAGCGTTCTGCATTATTTTACACAACTCTAGAATGTGCACAATCATGCCACTTCACACCCAAACCACCTTCAGCATGACCCATCACAAAATACCACTAGGTTCAAGATATAAACTGGCCTAACTACAAATACACTCTGCATTTTTCAACTTTAAAGTATGTGTATATGTGTCTTTAAAGTCAACAGTTATAGGTTTTTTTTATTCCGTCTTTGCTTTCATCAGCTTTCTTTCATCTAAGTCACAAATTCTGTGGACAATCCCACTGAAACCGTGAATAAATAAGGTTATGAATTTTAAAATCAACTTTGAGACACTGGCCAGAAATTCATCTATCAAATGTGGAACTTTTGCACCTAAATTTGCATTACTTTCTGATAAATGAGGCCCTAGTCTGGCGAAGTGGGGAGTGGCATATCCCCAAAGACCTAAATAAATTTTGGTTCTGCTAAAGTGTTGGAAGCCAAATACAAATACAAACCAAACCAAACTTTTTGGATATACAATTGAAAATTCTGAAAAGTTGCTACAAAGGCAGCAACTTTTATAATATACTCCAGATTAGTCCAAGACTGACCTGGAGTCTACATGATGGTGAAGCCCTACTGCAGATAAAAAAAAACATCTGTCTGGGAAATACAGACATGTTGATGTTTACATATAACAGTTTCATGTGAGCCCTGAAACAAACACAGATAAATCACCCCAGAAATAGTTTCAGATCGTTGTTATTATTATGTTACCCTCCAGCTGCATCGACGTGCTGAGTAAGCATGTAGTGGTGAGAGCGGGTCCATCTCAGCTCACCTGGTTCCGTCCCCTCCACCAGACCCGGTGTGGGGCTGTCCGCCCTATCCGAGCGCAGCCGGTCCACCGGCGCCAGCAGACCGATGTCCCAGGACACGGCCGCCTTGCCACCTTCTCCTTCCATCCCTGCTACTTCCGGCGGGGGGACACACCTGGACAGCAGGACCCACACAGACTGAGAGCTGCGTCCAAAGGTCGGGCGGCTTCGTGGCTGCGTCGTTTAAAGACGCACGGGCTTATACCCTGCTTTATGTCTACAGTGACTAAAAGCTACAAACTAGTACCAGCAGAAAATGAAGTGAAACTAAACTACGGAACCAAAATAATAGTGGGGGGTATATTGTTCTCTCACATCCGTTATTTAACTGGAAGCATTACCTAAAGGAGAACTTCAGAGGCTACGCTTAACTGCCAACTCCAACAGAAGGAGGCTCTGTCGGAGGCTCGTGACGTCTGTTCCAACTTCCTACAGCAGAACGAATATTTATCGTTACAAGACAGACAATTGTCAGATTTGTACCTGTCATTTCCACGGCTTTCGTCTTTTAGTCCATGTCTCCTCCACTCATGTAACTGCCGCAGCAGCTAGCTGAACGAAACTAAAGTATTTCTGCTGCCTACCGACATGCTAGCTAACGGAAGTGGGAGTTGTGGGATATGAAGTCCCTGGTCCAGAAAAAGAGAAGCACGTGAATGCTGTGAGGACGACGTCCTCAGGACGTAGATAGTATACATATGTAGTTTGTTTGTTTGTTTGTTTACGTTTAATTGATTATCTAAGCTACTTTATGTTTTTTGAGTCGAAGTAATTAGTAAAGGGAAAAAACATAATTATTGAGTCAATGACTGAATGAAGAGTTAAAAATATTTCAAAAAAATTACGCTTTAAATAGATACATAATATTAAAACATTCACCAGATTATTCTTAAAATTATAAATAAAAAAATACATTACATGTGATTTTTGTATGTACTCTGGAAAAGTATGCATTCATTTTTACATATAATACATGTTTGTTATATAAAAAAAATAGAAAATATTTATTTTATTACATGTCAAATTAACGTAAATTATTGTATGCATTTATTTTACTGTTTCATCATTCCATGTTTCAGCACATTGTGAATTTATTCCCCAGGCTAATCCATCCATTAGAGATGTTTAAGGAAAACATATTAATATCTACTCCTAGCTAGTTTCAGCTCTCATTTATTTTCATTGAACAGAGAAACGTCTATTTGGAAGCGTGGCAATGTTTCAAAAAATAATACAAAAAAAACATTTTAATGGAATATCAATTTTGTAATGAAATAGCGGAACTATAGTAACTATATCACCTTCAATTGTCATATATCAAACATAAGTTATGAAATTCAACTTTGAACACTGATGACATGAAATTGGCCTCTGTCTCTTTAAGAAGCTCCTGCTCTAACACTTAGCCATCAGCACATCATCACAAAATTGCTACCACTGTTGCTAACTTAGCAACTTTTTTTCCAAATGCAAATTCAGCATGTTGTTGTTATCGTATCCATATTTAAAAACAATAGCTGGAATTTTATCATCTTAGCCAGAGTTATAAAGTTATAAAGATCCAAAGAACCACTTGTGACTCTGGAGCCACAGGTTGCAGATCCCTGCACTAGAGGCTTGAGAAGAGTACTTTCACTTTCATTCAGACAAGTTGAAAAACAATGATTTTTTTTATCTTTACTCCGTGGCCTTTTGAACAAAGCTCTTTGCTTTAACTATCCATCTACACTGTAAAAACATCTCTAGTTTATAGTAAAATACCAGCAGCTATGGGTGCCAGAATTTTACCTTTATTATACGGTACAAATACGATAAAATTCCTGCCGATAGCTACTGGTATTTAACCGTAAATTAAAGACTTTTTTTAACAGTGTGTATTCAGACTATCACCTATGGTCACAGGATGTGGATAGTAACTGAAAAACCCTCCAGCAGGATTAAGCTGCTGGGGGTTAAGGGTTAGGGTGAGGATTATTGAGATATTTAGGGATTTAGTCTGATTGCAATGATCAAATTATTCCAGTAAGCATTTGCATTTAAACAACAACAACAGCGCACAAACTCTAGTAAAGATGGTAAATTAGGTTCTTGAAAACTTCATTAAAGTTCAAATAAAAACAAACTGCGTAATTCGTGAAGTGAATCTGTTTAGTCTCCTCTGCATCAGTCTTGTTAATCAGTAACCTTGTTATCACTGTTCTTTGCTCGCTCTATCATTCACTAGGATTGTCTCTGCATTTTATTCATGGTGACTCTTCATGTTTTTCATAGGACACTAAAATGCTCTAACAGTTGCAGATTTCTAGTTTGGACAATCAAAACCCACTCTAAGTAGAAATGGCTGAGTTAAATCGGTCTGCGTGGTTTAATATATGAAAATACATTTGTGTGCTTTACATTGGCTTGATGCATTTGATTTAATTCCTGTATTATAGCAATTCAACATGGATTTTGTGTAACACTGGTTGGACCAGTTGAAACATCAATGGATGGGTGAACCTGCTTCCATAAAAACTTTAGACATCATATGACTGATACAAATGTTTACTTTTATTCCTTATGAAAATTTTCTTCTTAAAACTTTTTACTGGAGGAATCTGTCCTCAGCATGTTGAGAGGCAAATTTTCACTTCTGGGACAGAAAAAGCAACAACAATGTGAAATACTCAATACTGCAATCACATGCTGGTCAAAAAGTTGAGATTCAGTGACTATTAGTCATGAGGTTTTAAAAGCCTTGCCTCCAAAAAAATCTGAGGTTTAGTGCTTTTATGTACAGAGTAGAAGTGGGAAGGGCAGCCACTAATCACTTCAATATATTTGTACTCAAATAGGAGCAAAAAAAAGTAGCCATCTGGGAAATTATTTAAGGAAGAATTTAAAAAATGTAGTTGGTAAAATAAAAAAAGTTTCTCAAGTAATTGGTCTCATTTCAAATTTAAAAAGAATTTAACTACTGACAAAATATAAAGATGGGAGCAAATTCTGGCAGAACTTTAGTTTTTTGTTTATTTCTTGGGGGGTTGGAGGGGTGAGGTTGTTTTGGGTTTTTTTTGGTGGGGGGGATTCTTAAACATCGTTCCACCCTGATTAAATCACGCAAATCTCTAAATAGTAAGTGACCACAATAAAAACCGATTAATTGCACTCTACTGACCACTATCGTCAATCGTTAAGGAGATCGATGCAAAGTCAGTGACTCGATTCAGTCAGCTGGGTTTCCTTTATAGAAAACAAACTTGGCATAATTTATTAAATTAATAACTTCAACTTCGAATCTAACTGTGGCTGGACTTGATATTTTTCTATCTTTTTCTTTTGTCAACATGTGTTAGTAATTTAGTAAATTAACGCATTAATATAATGAAGATTAATTACTTATTTTGACCGAAGAGGTTCACAGCAGCGCAACTCGGCACATGGACAGCGAAAGGTAAAAGTTTTACCACTCAGAGTGAAGCCAACATGGTACATCATTACACAGCGAGAAGAGCTGAACATTTTTCAATTTTCGTGAGAACTCTTCAAGAGCTCAAAATCTTCAATTAGGTTTGATACAATTAAACATTTTCTTAAGCAGTTTTTCAAAATGTTAATATTTACATTTCAAGTTTACAAAGTTGAGCAAAGTGATTAATCTTGATTAATCGCAGCACTGAAGTGTGATTAATCAGATTTTTTTTTAATGGGTGGACACCATTAACAAGAATAAATCAAGAAACTGACCAAATTTGAATTAAGGTGGAGAGGTCTTATATAAAATACTGAGTTTGAGGAAAGTCCTAGCCTTTCTTTTGCTTTTCTTTTTTTATTCTCCTTTTTTCTGGCATTTAATTATGTGTTTTAGTGCATGGTAAATAAATATCTGGTTTCAGCTATAAAATCAAACAGCCTGAATGCTTACTTTTTAAAAAGGGGAGTTGGGGGGTTAGAATGTATTAACTGGCTGTTTACCAAATATCTCTCTCTAATAATATTTTAGGTTCTTACCTTGACCCCTGCCTTCATTCCAGATCAAGCTGACCTGTTGATGGACCGCCACGCTGCTGCTCACCCTCGTTCCCAGCTGCTGTCAAAGCGGCAACATCCTGGTCATTTCCCACTGAGGGAAGCCACTGGCTCAACAACGAGATCCTCCTTAAAGCGCTGCACTCCAGAGGACACAAGATTACCATTGTACATTCCAGCAAAAGCTGGTATGTCAAGGAAGGGATGCTTGAGCACCTTCACAGGTCCTGTAGAAAGGAGTTTTGACAAGAAGTACACAATAAGACTCGGAACCGAGTACATCAAATTTCAACGGGGGCTTCACCTTTGGTCAGTTTTCTCCATGATTGATCAAAATGTTGAGGTTCACAGAGTTGTGAGTGAATTTCTTCCAGCCATGTTGGACATGGTCCTTACTGACCCCTGGTGGGAAAATGGAGCTATTGTGGCAAAATATATTAATCATTTAATATGATTAATATTAATGGATTTAGGGCATCCAAAGGTGAAGCTGTTTGTTGCTCATGGAGGAACCAACAGAGTCCAAGAAACCCAACCTACCTATCTACCATGGAGTCCCAGTGGTGGGTTTGTCCTTGTTTTTCGACCATTATGACAATCTGCTCCGCCTACAAGACAGAGGGGGAGCAAAGGTTGTTGGGCGTAATGTGCTTTATTGCAGCTATATACTATGTATTTAATGAGAGCTTTTCGTGTGATTCTATACAACTTGAATGGTTTTTTTTTATTGTGCTTTCAGCTACATTTTTGTATTTGAATAATGAGTATATTTTTGATTGGTGGGTAGATGTTGCAATTTCTCAAAGCTGGATGGATTCCCAGGGTTTTTTGTAGCTATGTATATAATTAATTTATTAAATGGCCAATGACATGAAGTTGTCCAACCATCAATCATTTCTTTCGGTGGTTTAAAGCCATTGGACACAAATATTGTGTCAGAGTTAGAGAGTATGCGCAAATCATGAATCCAATATTGTTTCGCAATTTGTTTGTAATTTAAATAAGTTCTTGTTTCACACTTGTATAGTAGATTTTCAATAATAATAATAATAATAATAATAATAATAATAATAATAATAATAATAATAATAATAAAATAATAATTTTGGTTTTCCAGCTAATTAATAACTGGGGTAATGGCACTATAGAAAAAAATAAAAGATTATCAGTGACCTAGATTGCAATTCAGTATTTGAAGAAACACAAAATTAGAAACAAATTGTTAGAGCAATCTGCTCAGGCAATTAAATTTCTCTATTGCTCGCCTCACATAAATACATTTACCTTAAAATGAAGTATTACGTTTCGAATTTTTCTTTCTTTTCTTTTCTTTTTAACCATTTGCCATTTGGCGTTTTAAAAAGTGATGTATATAATTGTAAATAACCCCAGGTTAAGCTGCTACAATAATATAATAGTATCACAAAAACAATCCCATAAAATCTACAACTGGTGAAACTGACTGCGACAAAACTGACGCACCAAAGCACCGTGAACGCACCATGTGGGGGCGGGGCTTAGGTTTGAACGTCTAGCGGGGAAACAGACTCAGATGGAGGAAACGTTGTGTGACTGTTAGCTAGTTATGGTTTGAGTTACAATGTGGCGCTAACTAGGTTCAAATAAAGCTTCACGGACATGTTCAGGGATGCTGGAGGTTGTTACGAAGGACTGTGGTGTAACTTAGCGTCGGTATTTAGTAAATATGAACACCGGTAATGTAGCTGTTAGCTAGGTTGCTATTGTAGCTACCGCTTTGTCGCAGGAGACGACATTCATTTTAAAATATGTCCTGTTAAACACACAGAGAGTTGGTGAGATAGTAACACAGTAAAGTCGTTTGTTGTTTCTTTTATATAACACGAACAGGTCGAGCCTTTTTTTTTCCTTTTCTGGCTTTTATAAAAAATGCCCATTCGAGCGTATTGTACAATCTGCTCGGACTTTTTTGATCATGACCGAGATGTAGCTGCTATTCATTGTGGACACACTTTTCACTACGAATGGTAAGACGGTTTAAACTGTCCATATCCGTCAGGATTCTCCAAAAAATGTCTGCGCATTTTCTTGTGCGTGTGTAAAATATAATTTCCCAATTTCTTCCAGTCTTCTTCAGTGGTTTCAAACGGCTCCTACCAAAACCTGTCCTCAGTGCAGGAAACAGGTACTGGAAGGAACAGCAACACAGAAAACAGCCTGATCTCAACTATGTAGTCATGCATATGGATGCATAACTTTATTTTTTTCATCTTCTGTAGGTCAGCACCAGACACATCATCAACAAGCTGTTCTTTGACATTGGAGGAGGTGGGGAAGAAGGTTCTGCAGACCCGGAGAGCCTGCAGGTCAGCAAACAGTTTTATAATGTAAAATGTAAAAAAATTTGGATGAATTTAATCTGTCAGATCAAGGTAAAATTGACAGATTCTTCTCTCTAGAATGTGTTTTTACGTTTCACTCTAGTGTGTTTCTCTACATGTCTTTCCCAGAATGAGGTTGATCGAATGAAGGCACTGCTAAGCTCTAAAGGTGCTCCACACACACACACACACACACACACACTTAATTTTCCCTGTAATTTGAAGGCCAGCTGATCAACTAATCGTCTTTTTTCAGATCGAGACTTGCGGGAGAAACAGAAGGAGACGGACGGCTTGAAGGACACAGTGAACAAGCAGAGGAGAGACCTGGACGCCCTGCGGAAAGAGGTCATGGATAAGGAGATGGTCTGCGTCGCTCTCAAGGTACGGCTCTTCGTTTCGAGGCCGACGCGATGAATGAATCCCTCCCCGCGAGACCGTAACTGGTCGCCCTGGTAACATTTGGACGCGTCAACAGAAGCAGATGGCTTATCTGGAGAAGCAGCAGAACGAAATTCAGGCGGTGAAGGAGGAGGTCCGCAGACTGAGGGGGAAAATGAAAACCTTTGAAAGGTAACACTGAGGAATTTAAATGTTCACTTTAGCGAAGTGGGTTTTTTATTTATTCTTTATGCGTCACAGGAAGCAGGACAGATTTATTCTGATGAAATCGTTTTGACTTTAATTTACTGACTTGTGGTGAAGTGACGATCCAGCTGTTGTCTTCCCCAGCCTGGACGTCCTGCTGCAGGGTCAGCGAGGCGAAGTGGAGTCCATGATCACAGATATGGGTGTGAGCCAGGCAGCAGTGGAGCAGCTCTCCATTTACTGCATCTCTCTGAAGAAGTAAGAACCTGCTGGTCAGGCTGGATCCGTTGTTGTTGTTGCTGTTGCCGGGGTGACTGTCTCTGCATCCATGTCACACGTCCTGTTAACGTAGCAGAATCTGCTTACGAGCAGGAAATAATTATTTCTAGCTGTCGGATTTGTCCACATCCAGACACATTCACCAGTGAACACACTGGAGACACACCGGTTGGATGGTTTTTTTTTTTTGGCCGATTACCAATTTTTAAAAAGCCTAAGCTGCTGATTTAAAACTGGTAAAACTGATTTTTTTAAAAATTTCAATTTGTCTTAAAAGTCACTAAATGTAGTGACAAAATGGCTGTTTATCGCCAATAAACAGGTACATATTTTTGTAATTTTTGAATGATTTGGCGGTCACATCGGCAGTTAGCTACCTCATATCTGTGAGTGAAGAAGTTGTTCAGCGGTGGACTGTCTGGAGAGGTTAGAGTGACTCTTGATCCATGGAGTTCAGACACAGTAATCGGCAGTTCTTGTAACACAATACTAGATATCACACATCTCATAGGGCAATAAGCTAATTTTAATGCGACAGAAAAAAAAACCCTCATCAGAATGAATCATTTTTCTTAATTCTGTTTGCTCTAAACTTTTTCATCTACTTCTCTCTATTCACAGAGAGTATGATAGCCTCAAAGGAAGCCTCAAGTCTTCAAACGACATGTGCGAGAAGCTGAAGAGAGAAGTTCTCTCCTCAAACAGCAAGGTAGCGTCGCGACTGGAGCTTTAAGTCAAACGTCCCAAAAAAGAATTTCATGATTGTCAACTGTTTTTCTTTTTTGTTTGTGTTTTCAGCTGCAGAAGGCTTCCCTGGAGGCGCTTCAGCTCAAAGAGGAGCTGAAGTCTCTGCAGAAAGACCTGGCCGGTGCCGACAAGGAGATCTCCGTAAGAGCATATCAAACTCGCAGGCGGACACTTGGCTGTCCGAGGGGCCAGTGCTGATTCCTGCTCGCATTCTGTCCCCAGAGCCTCAAGAAGAAAGTGGAGTTTCTCCAGAAGACGCTGAGCACGCCGACGCGGACCAACGAAGCCCTCGGCCGCCTCGTCTTCGAAAGGTCCGTTCCTTCAGAGCCTCCTCTGGCGTCGAAGCGGTTTCCCCGGAAACCGCGTCGTTCATTCTTCACCCTGGGCTTTTCTCCGCAGCCCGGCGCCTCTGGAGCTGAAGGCCCCCCGCCTCCACCAGCCGGCGCACGGAGACGACGTGGACCTCAACATGACCTACGACGTCGCCACGCCCGACGGCGTGTCCAAGAGACCAGCTCAGCTTCCCTCCAAGAAGATGCGGCTGGAGCGACCGGGGTAAGCGCTTTGCGTCGACGGGTTCGGATGACGAATCAGTCGGTTTAAGGCTCAGACGGAAAAACTTGTTTCGTTTCTAGAATGTCTTCATCGAAACACAGCGAGAAACTTTCCTCTCTGATCAAGGTAAGGCCTGAAGCAGACTCTCTGCAAGGCATGTTTCACTGTCACCCGTTGAGCGTAACGCTGGGATTTTCTGCCGTCGGCTCAGAATGAAGATTCAACGTTTGATCCTTTTTTGAGGAACTCCCTTCTCTTCAGAAAGAAGACTTTTGGAAGCATGTTGGACCCTCAGAAGAAGGCTGGAGTCGTATGTAGAACAGAATCAACGTACAAATCTCTGCTTCTCAAAGTATCATTTGTCTTATTTCGTTTTTTCTTTATCAGCTCCAAACTGGCTATGATGGATTAGGAGGACGGACTAAATTCATCCAGCCTGTATCCTTTTTTCTGTTGATTTCATTTCTGTGGGAGAGAAAAGTTCAACATGGTCCTCATGTATGTTACAGATTTTGGCCGTTATTGAAAGAGTTAATTTTTTAGTTGGAAACAAAACAAAATAAACTTTTTACCAAATGTTCTGTCTCATTATATATTGTCACAAAATGACATTTTCAACAAATATTTAACTAATTTTTTTTATTAAAAGTCGAACACTTTAGATGATTTATTAGCAGTTTTAGGGATTATTTTCTAGTTGTGACCAAGTTTCAGTTGCTACTGCCAATGTTAGTGTTTCTCTGCATCTTGCTAAAGAACATTTAACCGAATGTTAGTGGTTGTGTGCAAATATGTGAGAAAATCCAGCATACATTCAAATTTGTTCTCAATTAGGTCTTAAAAAGCAATTAAGGTATTTGCTGCATATTTACCATGTGGTGTTTTTTGACCAGCATGTCATCGTTCCTTAGCCGAGTTCTTTGATCCAGTCTCCTTTATCCGAGATCCGGCCTCTGCTGAAAGCCAAAAGAAAAAAAGTGACTCGGCCTCCCTCTAAGATTCCATCATGTCTGACTCTGGACAGCTTCCTGGAATGAAGACGGGACATTTTGGAGAGAAACAAATCATTGGTGTTGCTGTGGCCCAGGATGGGGGTAGGGTCTGGTATGGGTCAAGCAGCAGAACTTTGTAATTACTTTATTTAAAAAAAACAGGAAAATGCACCTCAGAAAACAACAAATGCTGCCTTTATTTTTTTAACATCAACATGTCTGATATATATAGTCTTTTTTTGAGTGTTGAGAAGAATTTGTTTGTACTCAGTCTGTCCTGAAGAGCTTCTGACTAGATGTATTATTGTCTGAGTTTTTTATTTTGCCCTTTTTCAGCTGATTTTAACAATATGTCATGAAGATCTACATTTAGATTAATTATGTTTGTGTCAACCAGCTCAAAAATAAACTTTTTTTATTTTGGCTTGGATCCGTTTCTTTTCCTAATATTTGCACTGAGTGGTGCTCTCCAGCAGAGGGCAGTGCAAACTATTGTATTTATTTCTTTAACATAATGTGTCTGTTGCTTTTTTGTAGTATTTTTACTGAAATTTGAATTTTCATAGCTGTAAACCATAATAATCCAACTTAAATAATTTCTTTGCAATTAGAAAACATTTTATATGATGTAAACGTGAATTAAGTGAAGGTAGTTCCTCGGTTCTGATAGGATTCAATTAGTTGAAGTGATGTAACATTACGCCCCAGTAAACCATGTTTCAGGTCAAGGTTCAAAAACCAGCAGGATTTGATAACTGGTGTGCTAACCCTGCTGTTAGCAGTACAAGCTAATACCATTTTATTTCTATCACTAAACATCAAAAGAAAGGCAATGATTTTCAATTTTGAGGATAAGATTAGGTAAAAAAAAACCTCTGAGCTAAAACATGTTTGAATTCTCTGTTACCTTTTTGGACTTCAAACTTAAAAATGTTAATTTCTTCAAAAGAAAAAAGGACCGCAAACCTACAGCCCATCCTTCAAACAAAGAAGCACCACCAATGGGTAAAAATGTTTTCTTTAGTTCGGTGAAACAACTTAAAAAGTTCAAGTCGTGCTCCTTAACTATTTACTTTGTTGTAAAAAAAAAAAAATCCTGAGATGAATGAAACTTACAAAGGAAACTAAAAAAGGTCTATTAGGTGAACATGAGCTCGTATTGATTCAGTGTCGTTTTAATCATTCCCAACATTTCCTCAAACGTATTTTCCCGGTGATGAAGGCCGATCGGCTCTGGCAGCTTCCCAGGCGGGAGTCGTATAGCTGCCACGCAGCCTGACCTTTTCACAGAACGCTTCATATTTTCACAAACAATATGGGGAAATACCAAACATTGTCTTCCAGAATGCTGATGTAAGAGTGCCAGGTAGAAAACAAACATCCTGCTCACAATCACCCACGTCCTGTTTGTGCCCCTAAATGAAGTTTCCACCTAAAAATAAATTAGGTTGTCTCATTATTACATTAGTTAAAAAAAAAAAAAAGAAATATTAGGTGACACAAGCGACTGGCTATTGAGTCCAGCAGTGATACAGACATAGTGATACGTTTTAATATCTCTCCCTCCAGTGTGGTAAGAGACGGTCATCCCTCATGAACAACGTGTGAAACATTCATAAACACAGAAACCATGCAGTGCTTTAGGAGCCGCTCGGTCCCAACGGCTTGTACTCACGATGTAAATCTTCCTGTAGGACAAAGGAAAATGCTTTTCTTTCTCCTAAGAAGTATTTCTGAAGGAGCGTTTAAACTCCTAACTCGCCTCCGTTGAGCTGAGGTATAAGGACAGTCCTGCTGAAACGTTTATGTCTACCAATCGTTAAGGGCATTTAGAGTCCAAACAGCATATATGTATTTTTTGAAATAAATTAGTTGTGATTTTTTTGTTCTCCACAAAGGGTGAAAATTCTAAATATATCCATGAAATATCCATGAAGATTATGCCAGAATTCTGCTGATGGCCTCAAAAAGCGTGTGGTTTCTCTGCAGCTTGCTGAAGGACATTTATTCAAATATAGAAGGATGTTTACGTACAAATTTGAGCTTCTGTGTCTCATTTTGTCCCTTTGGGGATTAGAAAATCAACAACAGTGAATATAACTTGTGCACCAATTTCATATTTTTGAAATGTAATTAATCTATTGTATAAATAATGTGCAACAATAAAAGCCCGAAAATGAGTATAACATCCATAACCAGGATGAGTGTGTGCAATTTTAGACGAGAGCTGTAGGTGGATAAAGGAGCATAAAAAATCAGTTGTTCTTCCATTTGATTCAAGATGGCTCAGTATTGTCACAGTCCCTATGTGTCAGTGTTAGTTTCTCCTTTGTTTCCTTGTTTCCCTCCAGGTTGAATAAAGTTTTATAAACCTCCACATTTGCTGGTAGTTTGTTTCCACAACAGAAGGACAGAAACAGATTTCCACTTCTACATGCACCCCCCCCCCTCGTCGTGTCACTGAGACCTGTCCGGCTCCATCTTGGACTCTCCGTTCTGCTTGTCGTTGATCTTCTGGGACAGGCGTGTGGACACGGTGGCCGCCTGGACCACGGCTTTGAAGCTGCGCTTCCTCTTCTGGACGTTCTGCTCTGGGTGGAAGACGATGACGTAGACCTTGGGGATGTAGAGCATGCCCAGGGAAACGGTGGCGCTCAGGCTCATGGAGACGGTCAGGGTGGTGGTCTGGATGAACATCTAGAGACAGAAACACACAGAAGGTGAGAAACAACAACAACAAGGTTCAGGAGAACAGGTTGTCTTATTTATTTATTTTCATTTTAAACCACAGGGCCAGCGTTCCCTGATGAATGCTTTATGTCTGTATATGTAGTCTGGAGAAGATGTCCCATTTCTGGGTTTTCACAACATTTCCTCTTCACCGTTTACTTCTGCAAAAAATATGGCAAAAATAATGAAAATGTACAACAGAGCACTGCAGCCATACTAAGATAAAACAAGAAAAAGTTGTACTAGGAGAATAAAGTCTAATGATGCGAGAATAATGTTGCAATAGGAGAAAAGTTAGTATTTTGAGAATAAAGTCATAATATTATGACTTTATTTTCATAATACTATTCTCATAATGTTACTTTCTTAGTGCAGGTCCATCGCAAAAGTACCAATAACATGTGAAATTATATATATATATGTATATATATATGTGTGTGTGTGTAATTTTTTTTTTATCTGTCAAGGCAAAAAAGAAAAAACATGAAGTCCATGTGTCATGAATAAGACATACGTCTGCTACCATAAATAAATCACCAACCATCATTCCGCAGCTTCTGAGTTGAGGTTATACTGCTACTGCTGTCCTCTGCCGTCTTTCACATGTTTCCCTTTTTTGTATTATTATTTATTTCTTCTCGGAGAAATTTTCTCTCTTGGAGAAGCTTTCAGTGATTTTGTAGTACAGTGTGTGTGTGTGTGTGTGTGTGTGTGTGTGTGTGTGTGTGTGTGTGTGTGTGTGTTTGGCCCCGGGGCGAGCAGAGAGACGTGCTCAGAAACAGATAACTTTACCGCCGCCATGTTTCGAGCTAACAGGTAGCCCAGCTCCTCCCGCGCGAGGCTCTCTGCACGTGACGGCTTGATAACAGATGTCACTTTCACGACGCGGACAGAAGACGCGGCCTATATTTAGCCGTTTTTCCCAAAGTGATTATTAATTGAACGAGAGGGTTAAATTGGTCTCCAAGCGGTCGGGATCATCCCGTCGACTCGTCTGTCCTCCTTTCTTATTCCCTTCCTGTCTTCATTCACTTCTCTTCCAGTTTGAAGAGGTGAAAAGACTTTAAAAGCACCCCAAGGCTTTAATTGTTTCAGCTTCACTGAGCCATAATGCGGCTCTCGATTAGTCAAAGCCTATCCGTATTTTTTTCTCTGATATTCCTCCATCATTGCGGCAGAAAATAACCCCGAAGCTAATTTAAACCCTAAGTACAGTGGTGGCAGAATGTTCTGCGAGGGCAGCGGAAAGCAAATACGATTTGACAGGCAGCAAACCGAGATTTCACTTTGAGGATTTGAGGGTTTCTTTTCTTTCACTTTCCCACTGTGAGTGTGCTTTCCTTTGTGTGTGGCAATATTTTCAGCCACTGCACCATTTTAATGGGATAAAGGAGAGAGTTGTCTGTAAAAAGAGTCAACAGAGCATCTATTGTCTTTTTTTTTAGACCTACAGCACTTTGTAAATGTGCTCACAACTCTTAGTCTCCGTCCATCTTCTGCTGAGCTTCAGCTGCCCTGCCTCCATGTCCACAACATAGTGCTGACACCTTGTATCACTGTGGTGTGCGATGGTGTGACATGTTAAGATTTCCACCGCATATTGTTTGCACTTAGCCCAGGAAGTTATGTTAGGGTCTCTTCTGGTCAGAGAATCTTCTTCTACATGCTCATTCTATGTTCTTGCTGCGTGTTGCGTTGAGCGCCCCCATGTGTTGAGTCCTTAATGCTGAGTTAGTTACGCTTTTAAAAGTTTGCGTTAAGCGCATTCGAGCCAAGCAGGTGGTCTGGTGTCTATATTAGACGTGTATGTTGGTGCAGTATTCTCTGAAAATGGCCCTCATGAAGGGTTCATTGAAATGCCAGTGCCGGTGTACCTGCATTAAAAGAACATAATCTGAATTGTTCAGTATGAGTGACGGGTGGCACACAAGTTGCAAAAATTCAGAGTTTCAGGGACTCCACTGAACAATTCAGACCTAGGTCAACCAAGGTCTTTAGTGTTTTTTGCTTTTCTTTTCTTTTTTTTTACATATCTGCAGTTAAAAGGCAATAGTGGAGCATTCCTACTGTATCCGTTGGCAAGATGTGAGGTACTGAACCCTGCATCACGCTTGTGTTCATTGACACTTAGATTAGTGAATGGTAAGAACGTGCACAAAGGGTACAATCTGAAAAGTCTGAATACATAATAGTGAAAGTACATTCCACAGTATGAAGTACTCTAAGTGCTCAATAAGACTAGAGGTGATGTTTACCTGTCGTCATGACCTAGTTTCAAATGACCCAATCATTTGTTTTAATATCTTATTTCTACCATTTTAATTACAGCAAAAATGGACAATGTGACGCTTTTAAATCAAAGAAACTTCAAAATTTTAAAAATGTCCTCATTAAAACAATATGTCAGCTAACTGTCCAACATCTGCTGTCCTAGATGTTGGGCAGCAGAAAACAGCGTTCGTACTTGTACCTTCTCTGTAGACTGTGCTGTTCCAAAAAAGATGGGAACGAAGGCCAGCCAGATGATGCAGGTGGTGTACATGGTGAAGCCAATGGGCTTTGCCTCATTGAAGGTCTCCGGGACTCCTCTGCTCTTGATGGCGTACACCGTGCAGGTGATCATGAGCACAATGCTGTAGCTCAGACAGAGTATGAGGGACAGATCGGACATGTCGCACTTCAGGATCCCACGTGCAAACTCCGGATTCGGAGGCTTCAGCTCGTCGTAATCGATGGTAGTGTGAGGGGGAACCACGCCAAACCAAACGAACACCCCCAGTAACTACAGAGAGAGACAGAAGCATTAGACTGCTGCAGGTACTGAACTGATGACGTATGTCACGAAAACATTTACCGGTTTACCTGAACCGAAATGAGGATGAAGGTGATAATCAGCTGAGAAGTGGGGCTGATGAACTTGGGAGGCGTGACGGATTTCTTGCCCTGTTCAAAGATCCGGTAGATCCGATTGGTCTTGGTGAGCATGGCGGCGTAGCTGATGCACATCCCAAGACCCAGCAGCAGCCTGCGTATGGTGCACACACCCGTACTGGGCTCCGCAATCATGAAGAAGGTGATGAGGTAGATGAGAAAGATGCCCGTCAGCAAAACATAGCTCAGCTCTCTGCCAGATGCGCGGACAATGGGCGTGTCGTTGAATCGGACAAAGGTGGCGATGACTCCGGTCGTGGCTAGGATTCCCAGTATGGCCAGGAAGACGGGGATGATGGCCCAGGGAGAGCTCCACTCCAGCTTGATTATGGGCGTGGGCCGACAGCCTGTGCGGTTCTTCAGGGGCCGCATGTCAAAAGGGCACATGTCACAGGTGAACTCGTCCAGCAGGAACTGGTAGCCGTCACAGAGCTCACAGTGCCAGCAGCAGGGAACGCCCTTCACCATCTTCTTCCTCTCACCGGGCTCACAGGGGAAGCTGCACACGGACTCCGGGATCTTGCGGTCGCCTCCTGACCACTGCATCTCCTCCAGCTACGGTAGATGTTCAAACACACACTAGTGTAACCAGTCTTGATGTCTGTCATCACGTAGATAACACTAGCAGAAAATATTTTTTGCTAAATTTGACTGAGCTGAAAAACAAAACCTCACAATTTGGAATGTTCTATTTAGATTTCTGACTTTATTCAAGTCAGCTGATTTCTCCCACTGGAAAATGTTGGAAAGGTTAAAATTTCTTAATCCAAATCTTACATGGGGGCCTCAGTCCATTGTGGAGTGAAGTCCCTCTCATTTAGACTCACGTCTAATTGATTTTTCATATTGTAAGCACAGGTGGAACATGGCACTAGCATGAGGCAAATTCACCTGGATATTAGCAAAGTTAGTAATAAAACAATATATATTGCAAATAGGTGATATTTTGAAGAATTATGTAGGTTTTAGAGAACCAATGATAATTTTCTAACACCTGTGACAAAATAAAATCAGAAAAATATATATTTTTTTATTATATCACTATTATTTTTATTTTCTCTACTGACAGATTCTCTTTGTCCAAACCAGATATTTTTTTTTGCTGGTAATTTCCTATTAGTTGGTATAAAAGCTCTGAGTGGTACAGATATTTACGGTAAGTCGCAGGTGGTTTGTCCACTGGCCGATGACCCTGTAGCCGGGGTTGCTGACATTGGACATTTGGTACTGGAAGATATCGTAGCGACCGGGAGCGTCTCCGTTCTCATTGAACATCACCGCCGTACCTGCGCTGCCTGTTGTTTGGAGGAAGACTTTTAAGAAGTTGAACCCACACAAGACGTGTGACAGAGAAACCGAGGATACCGAGAGAGAGAGAAAATGCCCACACACTGTTGAATACAGTATTGCTTACTTTAGTCTCGCGCAGTCATTTGAAAGCTAAGTGCAGGACGCTTTTTAGTGGCTCCAAGCGTACAGTCTTTCAGCGCACTCTGCTCTCTTGCCCTAACGTGATTGAATGCTCCTCTCGGGTCCCCGCAGGCGCTCTCAATCAAAAAGTCTTCTATACAAGACAAGGTCGCCCAGGAAGGAGGAAAGCAGTAAATAGGATGCTTTCATAGAACACTTTTTTTTTTTTTTCATTTTTCCAAACTGTGACTACTTTTCAATAAAAGACGAGGGAGTGATGAAAAGCGGGAGTGTTGTGCGCACAAAAGACCAAGGCGGTAGCCCCGAGGGGAGGGGGCGCTCTTTGAAAGCAACGTGTTGTGTTCTGAAGTTTGGAGCATAAGCAGAAAGCATCTCAAAGCTTTCACATTAAAGCTGGCCTTCCCTTCTGCCACTCTCCCCTTTAAATCAGCTTCTTTTCTTCTTCTTTTTTTTTGTCAAAACGGCCTTTGATAGGCCTAAATCTTAATTTCCTTCCAGTTTGTCCTCTTTTCTAAACGTGACACAGGAAAAGGTGGAAAAATCAGACCGGCGGCTGAGGACTCACCGTTAAAGTTTACAGAGCGAATGTACTGGAGGAGCATCCGGCCCTCCACGGGGTCCATCTTCTCGCAGACGCCCATGGAGCCGGGACAGAGGTCCATGTGCATGCTGTGCAGCGCGTGGGCCATGGCGTACACGGCGTCGATGACAAACTGCACCTTCCCCTCCTGTTCGTACTGAGAGTCCCTGCCCATCCTTTCTTCGCCTAGCGGGAAACATCATGTCACACACACAGAGAGCCGAGGTTAAGTTTCAGACGTGTAAGGTCGCCGTCTTCGCTACCTGCTGAAAGCGTGGCCTCCACACCTGTGCATTTCCTTCTGTCGGGGTCGTATTTTATGCCGGGTCGAGTCAGTTTGCACTTGAAGTCGTCCTCCCAGAATTCAGCAAACCAGATGTTTCTTCTGTTGTTTTCCAGCGACCTTGAGGTGAAGTATTGGTCAAAACCTGGATCGAGAAGCATTTCGTATTGAGTTCAAGTTCATTAGAGCTTAGACGTCAGTGAAACACACAGCTGGGGTGAAAATCAGAAGGGGGAAAAAAAGTCCTGTTTTTATACAAGCAAGTTTGAATGTGATTCTGGTTTCCTCAATTTAAATAGGACGGCGATATCAGATCAGACGTATCAGTCATTCATGAACTATTTTATTGCATTATTAGTCGACTCATCGATCAATGTCATATGTAATATCCCGTTGGATGTGCATCCAGCCATTTCAGATGTATAAATCTCGCGTACCATCAATAGAGGCTCTTTTCGGCAGGATGGTGACCGCTCCCTCTGCCACCTCTTCCTGATCTTCGATGGGGGAGCTTTTGGCCCCCCAGCTGTCGGACCCGACAAACAGGAAGTGGCCTGTCAGGTTGGCTTTTTTCGCAGCCTGCAACACCCGTCTGAAACACACAATCACAAAAATGAATGGATTATTCTCTGGTAGGTTTCATCATCTCTCGTATCATAACTGCGGCCGCCAGCGGAGCTTGACTCACTTGATGTCGTCCTCGTTAGCAAAGATGATGACTCCGCGAGCGTTAGACGTTTCCATCAGTCTCTTGATGATTTTGTCGAACTCGCCTCGTCTGGGTTCTCTGGGGATCTTGATGGACTGAGCGATGCAGAGACCCCCTGCAAAACAGGCAGTACAGACGATGTTGGGACTGTACATCCAATTCAGTTAAAAAATACTTCATTGTTTCCAAAGGGTAATTAAATAACGTGTTGTAAAAAGTATTTTACCGTCCCATAAATTTCTTGTGTGTTTTCCAGACACATGATGCCATTTTCAAGTAATTGTGTTACTTTCAGTTGTCATAGAAATTCTACAGATATCAAATGCAACTTAAAAGAAACATGACTTTGAAGTTTAGCATCTTGTAATTGGGCCTCTATCCTTTTAAAAAAACGCCCGCTTTTTCTGAAACTCCACCTTTAGGAGGTATTCACAATATGGCTCTTCTATTAGCCTTTTAACAACGATTTTACCAGTGTTTTACCGAGAAGTAGCTCTTCAGCATTCACAGTTCCAGCAGATGTTTGCTAATTGCTGATGACTAGTCTGAAGGAGCTGAGTAGGAGAGGAGCTGCTCTGTGAGGCCAAAGCTCAGAAGTTCGGAAACTGCAGCTCAGAGGAGGAGCTGCGTCTCAAAGGCAAAGGTAGGTCCACCCAAGCATTATGCACAGCTGAGCGGTTGCCGTTGGTGATTAAAGGATTTCTCAAATATGCATGAAAGAAACACAGCAACTCTCCGGCTATGATGAGGGAATATCATCATAACATGTAAAACTCAAACAAGTTAATTTTACACAGTACTACTCCTTCAAATGTTCTGGTCATTAAACAAATTTTAATATCAAATGACAAGTAAAAACAAAATCCAGCTATTAAATGATGATTTCATTTATTAGTGGGAAAAATGCTATCAGAACCAATGCATTTTATTTCATTCCCATTGTTTTTCAGCATAAATTATCTGTTCAATGTCAACAAAAACATCTTGTTCCACATGCTTGTTGTGTCCTCTAGCAACTGCAAGCAGGACAATTTCATAGGCGTTAAGAGAAAATCTATCAAAAAGTCTTCAAGAAGTTTTCTTCTTGCCACACTTCTGTGAAACACCAACTTTGTGAAATGCACAACCAACAGCTGTCTAGAAAAATCAATACATACAAACAGTTTTGCAGGGCTACATGTATTCTGTCAAATATTGATAGGAGGTGTATGTGGTTTAGTTGCTGCCCTGGTTTATCTGAAAAGTCAGGCATAATAAGTTCTTAGTAGTGTAATCATGAAAGATTCAAGAATGCAGGGTCACGCAAGGGGCTCTGAGACTTCTGCTAGCAAGCTGCTCTTTAGCAAATGCACTGTTAAAAAGCCTAATTTGGCACGCTAGCTTTTTGTGTAGCAGCACTAAGTACCATCAAGTGTGGCTGCAGGGAAATTGTACAACTCCTTCTGTTTTTTCAGTGTGAAAACACATCTGTTAGCTCTGGACTTGGTGCTAACGTCTGACTCGTTATGATTCCCCGACAAGAAATTATGACCGTCTGCTCAGTTTGCACTGGTAAAGATGTGTAAACAGACATAAAAAAATTAATCTTTTAACCCAGTTACGTTATCGATCAATGAGAAAAATCTAACTTTTGAGAAATAACTGCCTTTATTTAAATCGTCAGCGACACAATTGTTGCTGTTTTTGTGACTTGTCCAAATGTTTTGGGTCTTTATGAATGCCGATCCGTTTCCTGCTTTCTGACCACCAGATTTTTTTTCTATTTAACATAATATTTTGAAATTACATAAAGTTCCTAATGCCACACCAAGAAACTTTGGGGAAGGAATAAAATAAGTTCTGGAGATTTGTTGACTCTAGAATGCCATTCTTTCCTATAGTTTTATGTATATCTCTTCCCCAGGTGAACAGAAAGGGATTAGTTATTAGCTAGAATATTTTAGAAACTCTAATCAACTTTAAAAAGTAAATTTGTTTAAAACCTGAGCTCTACCAACTACGCCACGCGCAGTTGGTAGAGCTGTTGCCTTGCAGCAAGAAGGTTCTGGGTTCAATTCCCGGCCCCGGCCTTTCTGCATGGAGTTTGCATGTTCTCCCTGTGCATGCGTGGGTTTTCTCCAGGTTCTCCGGTTTCCTCCCACAGTCCAAAAACATGACTGTTAGGTTAATTGGTGTCTCCAAATTGTCCCTAGGTGTGCATGGTTGTTTGTCCTGTGTGTCTCTGTGTTGCCCTGCGACAGACTGGCGACCTGTCCAGAGTGAACCCCGCGTCTCGCCCGGAATGCTACCTGGAGATAGGCACCAGCAACCCTCCCGACCCCACCAAGGGACAAGGGTGTCAAGAAAATGGATGGATGGATGGATTTTCAGCTGTACCCAAAAAGTGGGTATCTAACATGACGTGTGGGGTGCTACATTAAGTGTGGCGGCAAAATAATGGCAGAAAATTTATTTTTCTGAAGTTACTAGTAACAGCTGTTGCTTGTGCAAATTACACAATCAATAACTGATTAGGAGCCGTTTCGCTCCCACATCTACCCCATGTCGCTCATCATTGAGTTACCATAGAGAGACGCTCCAGCCCCTTTGAAAAGGCCCCAATAATGAGTTTGCATACACTTCAGAAAGTTACACCGGCTGTACCAAAAATTATACCATTAAAAACAACAATTTCTCAATTTGGTTATGAATTTTTAGGATAATATTCCTGCAATAGAAAACATGAATTCATTTTAAGCCCTTGTACACATCTTTACCAGCAGTTTGTCCAAATTGCTATAAACATCAAAGTGGTAGCATGTCCTCTGTGGTCACTGAGGTATGACTTTAAATGGTATTTAATCCATAAATTTACTTATAAGACAATGAGCTGCATTTGTTCATCATTGAGTATTAAAGGATTGCCCTTTCGTGTTCCAGTCGTTTTAATAAGCGAGAGCAGCGCAGCTCGATGAGTAATCCCCCTCATTTGCAGAAGCAAATTTACAGTCTCACGGGCAGCGAAACCCGACCTGCTTCTCTGGATATCTGCACGAAGGCGTCCACGCCGCTCTCCCCGTAGTTGCCTTCGGAGGCCAGCGTGGAGACGTAGTTCCATCCCATGGCCTTGACAATGTCCAGCATGGCCTGGGCCTGGTAGGAGTCCGGCGGCACCACGCGGGAGAAGAACTCGTAGCGGCTGTTGTCGCTCAGCTCCGGGGCAGTGGAGGCGTAGCTGATCTGGGGGATCTGGGACACACACACGGGACGGGGTCAGCCGTGAGCAGAGGGGACGGGTCGAGTGGAAAATGCGAGCGCCGTTGATTATTAGGCCGATGCGTGAATAAAAAAAAAAAGGTAAAAAAGAAATGACAAGAAGACGCAGTGAGCCGTGTCAGAGGATGATGCACCACTTACTCACAGAAACACAAAGTCTAAATGAAGGCTTTCTATATTTATCCTGCCTGAATGTTGAGCATAAAAAAAAGAAACATTTGGTCTAGATTTAACTCTTAGTGGCTGACATAGAAATTCAGATGCAACAAGCTAAAAGCATTTGTTTCTGGGTAAAAAAAAATGGATATGGAGATTAATTTACTAGTGTGCTACTTCTTTTAATGATGGCAGTGCATGTTGGCAGCCTTAACCCTGAACCTGCTAATGCCATCCAGGGCTTCAGCGTGGCTTAACGCTGAGGCCCTCCGCAGGGAGCGAGAGGAGGGGGGGAAAGGTAGACACAAGGGCTGGGCAAGGGAGAAGGAGAGAGGGGCGAGAACCATTTCACAGATTATCTGGAAGGATTATAGGGGTTTTAAGCAAATTATGTTAAGCACAGAGGGAGAGACGGCGATCAAGAGACTGGAAAAAGGTTAGCATTTCTCAGCTGTAAGCCATACAATAAACGTTGCTTGATGCAGCTCAGTGTAGCAGCTGTTTTGAAGCCTCCCAAACTCCTAATTTCCTGCTTGATATTTCAAGCAACACCCCCAACCCGCTCATAAAATGAAACCTCTTTTATGAAACGAAGAATCTGCACCGGGATCACAGAGCAGATCCAAATGTTTGCATACAAATCACTAATGAGCGAGACAACGCATAATCCCCAGCAAATTAATCCCACAGAGGCATCCGCTCTAATTCTGGTGGTACAATCAATGAGCCACATCGGTGGCACAGCGATCCCCTTTGTGAGGGAACATCTCGCCGAAACCGCCAAAGACGTGGTTCAGAGCAGGAGCGGCGGCTGTGAGAAGCTGCACAAATTCATGAGTCTGGAGGGAAAAATCTGCATTTCCCGAGGCGGGTGTGTAAAAGGCACAATGACACATTATGTTTTTGTAATTAACTTTCATTAGAGTTGTTAATTCTTACATAAATAAACAGTAAAATGGGTTAATTATTGCGAATTGAACTATGATCTCTTTTCATCCTTTCACTGTCTGACTTGTTTTTGAAACCTTTATATTTTTCCCAAATTTTAACACACGAATGTGTTTTGGTAAAAGTCGGTGCATGTTGGGGTCACTGTGTCCTGCCGCGTGGTCAGCGCCCAACTCAAACCGGATCTGACCAGATCTGTGGGTTTCTGAAAACATATTGTGTTTCTCTAAAGATGTTTGGTGTCATCTACGGAGAGCATTTCCTGCCACATATTGGCTGTGTCCCCTTCATGCCTGGTGGCACACTGAAGATAGAGCTTCTTGGGGTTTTTTTCTTGCCCATCTTCCATAAAAAGGTCGGATTCGCAAAGTGCAGGGACTAAAGGTTGTCCCGTTGATAGATTCTTAAATCTGACCTTTATGTTTCTGCAGCTGTTAGGCCTCTTGGCTGCTTCCCTGGTTTCTGCTCATTGTGCCTACAGCCTTTAAGTTTGCAGCTATTTCTTAGTAGCACATGTTTGGATCAAAAGTTGAAACTAGTGTTGAGTGAACATTTGTCAAGGCAGGAAGCCTTGTTTGCATCAGTCATTGCATAAAAATATACAATAACAGTAACAATAATAATAATGTAACTCACCCAGCCTGATTAAGATCAGTTATTCAGTCTATATTGTATCTCAGACTAGAAGCCTCTGCAGTCTGTTGCTATCTGGATATTGGGAGCAAATACAGCATTTAGCTAAATGTACCAAACCCAGGTCATAATAGTTTCATCCTGAATCTGTGTCATCCTGCTGCTCTGATGCTGTTTTGTTTTGTTTTGTTTCCCCATCCCTCCATTGAGCTGCTGAGAGGTTTTTATAAGAACTGGGTGGGATCTGTGATTCTGTAGTTAACATTTGTCTGGACTGCAAGCCGCTTCTGTTTGGCTGCTGCCTCAGCACGCGCCCTGCAACGCGCTCTGCAACGCGCCCTGCAACGCGATCTGTAACGCGCCCTGCAACGCAACGCGCCCTACAACGCGCCCTACAACGCGCCCTACAACGCGCCCTGCAACGCAACGCGCCCTACAACGTGCCCTACAACGCGCCCTACAACGCGCCCTGCAACGCCCTACAACGCGCCCTGCAACGCGCCCTGCAAAGCGCCCTGCAACGCGCCCTACAACGCGCCCTACAACGCGCCCTGCAATGCGTCCTGCAACGCAACGCGTCCTACAACGCGCCCTGCAACGCGCCCTACAACGCGCCCTGCAATGCGCTCTGCAACGCGCCCTACAACGCGCCCTGCAACGCGTCCTGCAACGCGCTCTGCAACGCGCCCTACAACGCGCCCTGCAACGCGTCCTGCAACGCAACGCGCCCTACAAGGCGCCCTACAACGCGCCCTGCAACGCGCCCTACAACGCGCCCTGCAACGCAACGCGCCCTACAACGCGCCCTACAACGCGCTCTGCAACGTGCCCTACAACGCGCCCTACAACGCGCTCTGCAACGTGCCCTACAACGCGCCCTACAACGCGCCCTGCAACGCAACACGCCCTACAACGCGCCCTGCAACGCAACACGCCCTACAACGCAACACGCCCTACAACGCGCCCTACAACGCGCCCTGCAACACAACACGCCCTACAACGCGCCCTACAACGCGCCCTGCAACGCAACACGCCCTACAACGCGCCCTACAACACGCCCTACAACGCGCCCTGCAACGCAACACGCCCTACAACGCGCCCTACAACGCGCCCTGCAACGCAACGCGCCCTACAACGCGCCCTACAACGCGCCCTGCAACGCAACGCGCCCTACAACGCGCCCTGTAACACGTCCTGTAACACGCCCTGCAACGCGCCCTGCAACGCGCTCTGCAACGCACGCCCCGACGTTCAGGCACGTACGAAACACCTGGTTTGGTTTTTCAGCTCAGCTTGTCGGATAACTGAATGACAGAATGAGTTAGCGGCATGCAGGGACAGCGAGTTAAAAATGTGTTACCATTTAAATTTTAGTCACATTTTGTCATGCTGCGGTCACAAACTTCAGTGTATTTTGTGCTTATTTGATTAGAAAGATCACAGAGCAGTGTATGGATTATAAGCTGAAGTAAAAACACTAAAAATTCACAAAATTCGGGACAAATTAAGTCTGAAGAATAAAGTGATGTTCAGATTTGAGATGTTTGACTAATATTTGCCTTTTCAGCACATTTTCTCACATCAGCTGTAGACTGACGCTCTCCTTGAAAAACATCTGTATTCATACCGAGATTACTTTCAATTCATTATGCGGCTTCTGAAGCCAATTACTTACACTGGATTTTATTTAGGGGTATTCTTTTAAAGGGGACTGAATACATACAAGTTTACTGATCTTCATCAGGGAAAACGTGTTCAAAATTATGTCATTTTCATTTTGTGCTACAGTTCTGCACCGTAACAGAGGATCCAGCAGTGAGTGAAAGAGGAAGGGCAGCTTCAGTACTGAGGGAGAAAGGCGCTACAAGAGCTAATCACAGGTGAGTGGATGCAGCTGAGGAAGGGAGCAGGCAGGAGGCACATGAGGACATGAAAACAGCTGGGGAGGTGAATTAGGTGGATCAAAGCAGAGGGGGGAAATACTGAAACTGACATAAACAGGAAACGGAAAGAAACATGAAACTAATTAAACCAGCTTAAAGCAGAAATGATGAGGATGAATAAACTAATATGAAGGAACAAGCCAAAAATAGTGAGAGATAGGCAAACACACAATCAGAACAGGAACATGAATAAAAACCAAAGGTTCAAACACAAACAGATCAAAACAAGATTGTGGTTATTGCACAACAAAATACCTGAATTTGCTAATTTCAGACACCAAAAGAAAAAAAAACCAATATTATATATTATGTTAACTTGTGTTTAAAGCCAGAAGAAGTCAGTCAGCATCTGATATGTAGTTTTTCAAATGAATACCAACCAAGTCCTATTGGAACAAACACAGATGTTTTCAGTCAAGTGGTGGGATTTAAGACAAACAACAACAAAAACAAATACGGTGCTAAACTGGTTGAGACAGTAAAGGAACTAAAATCAAAAGATAGAGACGACTGACAATAAGTAACGTTAGTAAAAATCTGGTCATTTTGAGAGAAGTTATTAGTCAACCAATTAAATCTGAAGTTAAATTGAAAACTTTGAAACAATTCTACAACTGTTGCATTAGTGTTTATAAAGTGGAAAACGTTTTCAATTATTATTATTATTATTATTATTATTATAATCATTATTTGCTTCGCTAACCTTCAGAAATATCAACTGTCACAATATTTGGGCCCATCTAAAGTATCTACAGCTCACGTCTGACACACAGGACTTTCATAACCAGGCCTGGGTTACAAAAAATAAATATGTTTTTTCAACTAAATTAGGACTATTTTGTACCACTGAATGCTACAATGACATCCATTTTTCTCAATCAGGTTTTTGTTCTATAGCTTATAGCTCAAAATCTGATCTTCTGACAAAATCGATGACATTTTTGACATTATTGGTTCATTTTTGTTAATATTTCTTATCCAAAAAAAGGTTTTAGGAGAACAGAGTGTATTAATTAAATGTTTTAAACTTGCATTTCTGTAAATTAAATAATAATCACTGATATGGAGAAGTACATGTGAATTGAACATTACGTCTCCGTCTCTTTCCTGTCCTGATGGAGTCTGTTCCTGCTCGACACTCATTGATCAGATTCTCAGGAAACCAATCCAGATGTGAGAACAAGTCATGCATTTTGATCCTCATGTTGCTCCATAGATTAGATATTTGTCCTGACTGATCAAAACCAATGTGACTTTTGGATTGGGAACATCAAAATAACCCTAAATCAGTTGAAAAACCCCAGACATTTTTTAGCAGTTTATTGCTTCCGTCTCTGTCGGTCAGAAGGAGGACATTCAGGCCACTCAGCTGTTTCCCTTCGTGAGCAAAAAGAAGTAAAGCCTCACCGCAAACAGTCTGAGCACGTTGGCCACCATGATGGACACGGAGCTGCCCGACGCCCCGATCACTCCCACCACCCTCTCCGGTTTGGGGATGATGGGCGGCTCTCCGTTGGAGCAGCGGACCCCCGAGTTGTCCTTCTGGATGAGGGCCTGGACGAAGGTGAGCGACTGCTCCAGGGCGTAGGTGTCCCTGGAGCAGGTGTCGAGGATCCGGGCCCCCAGGGTGATGTTAGGCAGCAGGTCGGGGTCGCTGTTGATCTGGTCCAAGGCGTACAGCATGGCCTCCAGCCGATGGATCCCCTTCTCCCTCTTGATCTCGCCGCAGGGCACACCGGCAGGCCCCCGGGAGTGGACCGGGAAGAGCCCGCCCAGGGTGATGTCGCCCTCGATTTTGAGGCTGGACTGGGGCTGGGGCTGGGTGCCCAGCGAGAGGGGGCTGAAGCCCACCAGCATCAGCCACAGCACACGAAGCCATGGACGGGACGCAAACAGCGAGGTGGAACGGCAGAGGAGATGGTATGGACCGGCCTCTGGCATCATGATGATGTCCAGCAGAGGTACTGGCAGCACCGGGCCACTCCGTCTACCTGTGGGGCAGAAAACAGGAGCAGTCAGGGCGGTGAATATTTCCTTTCTCCCTGTTTTACGATATTCTTCTGTTTTCTGCTGTAAAAACAGAAAACATGATGTCATCCAGAAAAACATGTATGATATTCTGCTGTATGACGTTTTAATGTTTTCTGAAGAAGTCGTTGTTGAAAGTGAGAATTTGTTCTGAGGACAGAGGGTTTATGTTTTGTCCTGTTACAGGAAACATAAGCAGTGATCAGATCATGACCGTAATAATCCGTTGGGTTTTTTTTAAAAATAAAACGTAAGCTGAACAATTTGTCGAAGCAGAGATGTAGACAGTCCGCCTCATTTATACCAACCTCGCAGCTAAAGATGGTGACTAAAACGTCGCTCAGATTTCTGCAGCCAGGACTCAAACATTAGTCAGCACAGAGAGAAAAAAGGATGGATTCAGAAAGAAATATGCAGCATTAATAAAGCTCTTCCCCTGGTGAGTCGAGCAAATGTCAACATTTAAGGAAAACAGAAGCATAAAGAAAGCTGCTAAAAAAAAAACAACTGAGAAACCTCCAAAAGTCAAGTTGAAATTCTAGATCACAACTTGATTTCACTCTTCTTCTTCTGGGAAGAGAGAAATCAAAAGATGGTTGCTATGGACACCCAGGTGTGTGAAAGAAAGGAGAATTTCAGTCTTTGATCGTTACATAAATCACAAAAAACTTCAATACAGAGGAACAAGTTCTGAAAATATCAAAACAGTTTTGACATATTTCAGCTACTAAAACCAAACATTGTCACTGCTGAATTTAGGTCATGTGTTAAACTCGAGGACTGTGGGCCAAATCCGGCCCGGCACAGCTTTTTATGTGGCCCTCTAGAATCTAGATTACACAACAAGTGAGATTATGTTACAAATCAAATCGATGCAGTTTTTATCTGCTTACTGCCAATTTATATCAGTCACTCTCTCCAGTTTCTTGAGAATTATCATGGAAATTCACACACAATCAACAAATTAGCTATTTGTGTCCAATACATAACTGGAAGTTTATTGCAGATTTTTCTCAAACATTTTCAAAAATGTTCTTACTTGTACTAAACAGCTGCCTCAGCCTTAATTGATGTCAGATTATTGTCCCAGATCTATACAGCGAGTACTAAAAAATGTAACATTTACCATAATAAATAAGCGCTAATATCTGCAAATATTTCTAAATTACTGTCACAAACACTTTGATTTTAATTGCAAGAAAGCACAAAAAGAATCACAAAATAGTGGAGGAAAATACTGAAATAATGTTCAATAATACTTAATTTTAAGAATTCATTGATATTTTAAGAGCTTGTGAACAAGTTTTATGTTTTATTAATACATTCTGCCACGACCGGCACTTTAAGAGTCTTCCTGATCTGGATTTGGCCCAAAACAGAAATGGGTTTGACATCCCTGATCTTGTGGTGTAGGAACTAGCATTTGCTTGTTTTTTTTCTTATGTTTTTGCTTCATTTCACAACTAAAAAAAACAGAAAGAAGGCCAAAACAAGTGCATAAAAAGTAAAGTAAAAACAAAAAAAAAAGAAGAAGATGAGGAGTTTTGTAAACAACCTGCAGGATGACACGGAGTGAACGCTAGAAGCTTTTATCATGAAGGGCTTAGAGCCGATGATGGAAAACATTATAAATTTTGCAAAACCAGAAAACATCACGAAAACTGACGGGGCACTCCATGCCTCGAAACACCAACCAGGTTGATTATATCTGCATGAGAAGAGCAAGAGAGACAGAGACACCCACAGCTGTCTGTGGACAGTTTTACTTGATATTTTTCACTCCAGGGACGTTTGAAGTCATTTTATCTGTTCAGATTTCATTCTAACAAAGCTGCTGTTTTTTACATTTTTGGCATGATTCTTTTTACATATTTAAATTCTGTTTTTGATTGCTATTTTAAGTAATGCCTATAGCCAAATATATGATGTTTATAATTTGAATTTAATAGACTGAAATCAATTTGAAATACAGGGATGATAGAGAAAGTAAGACAAATCACTTTTTAAAAAAATAAAATAAAATTCACCTTTACAAACAACTTGTATGAAGAAGTCATTGCTCACCTGCCCATTCTTCATGGATCACGTTTCATTCATTCATCCATCACAGGAGATTGTCCAGGCGGGCCTCCAACCTCGGTCCAGAATCGATGGGCTGCACTTCAAACCCGAGGCTCTGTCATCTCGCACTGCCTGGTCTGAACGGTTAAAAAAACAACTAAAAAAAACAAGTTAGAAAATATATATATAAAAAAAAACTGATGTAATTTTAAAAAAGACTAAATGAAGAAGAGGCTCTCGAGGGTTTTAGAGTGCGGCATCCTGGCAGAAGCAGAGGGAAGTGCAACATTATGGCATGAGAATCTCCAAATCTCTGCCAAATCCCTTAAAAGCTCTCCTCCCGTTCTGCTGTCCTTTTTTCAGCCGTGCGCGTCTCTGACCAGAGCAGTCACTCCTCCCTCCCTCCCTCCGGTGAGCCCTAGCTCTCTCTCAGCGCACTAATGGCCTCAGATTGGGATTATCATGCAGCCGTCTGTGAAGAAAGCACTAGGTGGACAAGCTCACTTTTCTCTCTCTCTCGTGCAGCTGCAGCAAAAAAGAAGAAAAACCTCCTCCCACTCCATCACTTTGAGAGATTAGATGAGCAGCAATTTGCTCTCTCTCTCTTTCTCTCTCTCTCTTTCTCTCACACACACACCACATCCACTCAGTATCACAACCGCGTCAACACACACGCGCACATACACACGCACACAATGGCAGAGAATATCAGAGTGCAGAACAGGTTTGTGCGCTACAGAAGAACGTAGCTGGATTAGGTTTCCGATTGATTTGAGTCGAGGCTCTGAAAAAAAGAGCAGCTCCCAGATCAGTTCGCAGCTCATCTGTCAATTAGAAGCTCGGCTAAAGGATCGCCGCCGCCGCCATGTGCTGAACTGATACACATACAACTTACAGAAAAGTCAGTTTTATATAAGGTACGTTTGCAGAAAAAAAACATCCCAAAATCAGCCCTTCTGTTCCCCCCCCTAAAAAAGTAAACTTGGTGCCCTGGGCTACTGCCCTAGCGGCCCAGGAGACACCAACGCTACATGCAGCATGAGAGTTAAATGAGGAAGATAAATAGAAGTTTTTTTTAATTATTTATAAATAGGATTTTTGAGAGGTTTGGCAATTCAGAGCATTTATATTAAATTGCTCTGAATTAACTTTAAGGAGATTTGATGAAAAAGAAACCCTCTATGTGAGAACTGATATCAGTTCTCTGCTGATTAAGTATTTTGACATAATTATATTGACGTAAAAAAATCTATTCTGTTATTTTCTAAGGCAACATCTTTCTTTGTTCCCAAATGGCTTGTGGAAAAAACAATTGCTCTGTCACATTAAAAAAAAAATCCCAACAAACATACAACATGACAATATGTGAAAACGTTAAGGAACGAGCATAACAAAGAACGCAACATTACATTTATATTTCATGTTACTTTTATTTTTAAGTCAACATCTTCATTACATTAGAAAAAGAGACGAGATTTCTTGTTCTATGATTGGTGAATGATCCTGAAATGTGTGACTGAGGCTCTTTTATTGAATATCTACCCTAAGAAAACTGATTTCTCCAAACCGTCTTCCACTTTGGTGTACTCCAGGTGGGATCTGAAGTACTGGCTCTTATACCGGGGGCTGTTGCGGATGTACTCCAGGTATTCGGGCGTTCCGGGGCAGATAACGTTATCTGCCAACAGGATGCTGCCTTTCCTGAGGAGACCGCACTCCTGATTTTAAAAAACAAAAACTGTGTCATGGTGGAATGAACAGGGAGGAGTTCAATCGGAACTGAAGTGTGTTACAACAAACACACCTCCATCAGCTTTGTGTCGGGAAGGTAGCGATCTTTCCAGTGATCCAAGAAAACCAAATCAAACGTTTCTATCCCAAACTTCTCTTTCATTTTGGGGATCCAGTCACCAGACGATCCTTCCACTAACTGGATCTAGAGGGGAAAAAAACACTAGGCCACGTGACCCAGAAGTGTGTTTTTCTTTTTCGCCTCGTTCTCGTAGTTCGCTTTAGACATCTGGCTTTTACCTTGTCTCCCAGTCCTGCCCAAGCGATCACCTGGCGAGCTATGGCGGCATTGTGCGGGTTGAACTCCAGGGTGATGAGCTTGGCGTGAGGAGGCAGCAGGCTGGCGATGCGCACGGTGGAATAGGCGCAGTAGGTTCCCAGCTCCAGCACCGTCGCCGGGTTCACTTCAGTCACCACGGAGTCCAGGATGCACCCTGGGGGTCGAAGGTCGAATCGAAATGTATCGGAAAGGAAATAAATTTTTTCCACATGAAAGAACAGAGTTATGTACTTTAAAAAAAAAGTGCAATGAAGAAAAAAAAAAAAGGTCGCCACCTTTCTCGTCTCCCACATTCATGGCCCACTCCTTCTGTCTGCAGAACTGATCGATGGCTTTCACCACGCTGCGAGGGTCCCCTCTAGTGGCATTCTTCTGCACTGCAGCCAACATCCGCTGCAGGGAGCAGAGAAAGCAAAATAAAAAAAAAACAGGATCACTTTCAGTTGTGACAATAACCTCCCAGTGAGTAAAAAACAAACTATTTTATTATTTTTCATCACATTTAGTTAACACTTTCTCCTCCTGAAGGCAGACCAGTGTTACAGCTTACTGTCAGCTGATTATGGGAGATATGATAACTGGAATATTTATAAGCCTGTTTGTATCTTTATCATTTTCTTAAGTCACATTACAGCCTTTTTGCTGCTGCATACTATCCAATCAGCTAGCCAGCTCAGTGACTAGCTTGTTAGCTAACCCATGTTCCTTATGAAAGGATTATCAGTCATCTCCTGTGGAAATGTCGTCAGACATTTTGATGATTTCCTAATGTAACCATTTAAAAGCAAGAAAGCGATAAATCAGCTGCATGATAAATAGCCTCCGATTTCCTTGATTTTTTGTATATGCCAATTAAAAAAAAACATCTCAACATAAACTCACACATTCAAATCTGAATACGACACATTACGCCCCAAGTTGTTTATGACAAACCATCCATGAAATGACAGCTCATACTGAGAGAGCAAACTTTAAAAAAAAGAAAAGAAGTGACATGAAAAAAGTCGGGATGTTGCTGAGCTTGAGAGTTGATGAAGGATTGCCCTCTGTTTTTCTAACACACAATGTGTTTTGTTGCCCTTTGACCCATGAAACACAGCTCTCTTTCTGTTTCCAATCAACATTTGACCTTATAAGATAAGCTCATAATCTATATTCATCAAGATACTGTTCTAAAAATGACGAGTCTTTTTCTTTTCTTTTCTCTTCTTTTTAAACAGTGCAAACTTTTTATTTTTATCTAATTAAGTCCAAATTAAATCAATGGTAGCCACCTGAACAAGAAGCACGGCCGAGCAAAATACCACTAACCATCGATGCCTGTTAGAAGGACGACTATTGGACAGACATCTGAGGTCCGATGAGAGCCGATACGTTCACAGATCCTTCCAGTCTTCATCTTTAAACGCCTTCACTAAATGGACCTCAACAAGAATTGATTGGGTCTTTAAAAGAATCCGGCACAGGAATGAAGTTGCTCAAAGCACTGCTGTTGGTTCCTCCGTGGCATGTGCTCCACATAGAACTACCAGCAATGTGAGATTCATGTGTATTTTAAGCGAATAGCTGTGTGTAGTCTGACGCAGATGTCTAATAACATTCAGCTCCGCAGGTTGGTTTCCGTAGCAATGAAAGTGTCGACAGCAGAACAGAATATTTTGTTGGGCAAAATAGTTTTTGTTCAGAGGGAGGAGGAGCAGGTACTGTAGCGCCTCCTAGTGTCTGTTTACGTCCCTGCTGTTGTTCCTAATGTGGACATTTTCATAAACCTTGTGCAAAAACACATAATACAGAATTCTGTTCATCATTTAACCAACTGTATTATATGAAAAATTGAAACAGTTCAATTAGCATACAAGAAGTGGAAAGATATTTACTGAACAGCTGAGTTTTTAAAAATAACTACAACTCTAATCTAGTTTATAGCGATTACAGAGGAGAAAGATCTAATCTTGCAAAGTATCACTGTGATAAAAAAAACAATGCACTAAAAAGATCTTATTTGCAAATGTAGCTATAATACAAACAAAAATTTAACAAGATCCAAATTTCTTGAATTTCTTTTGGCCCCGAGGACAACAGAGCAGCATAGGAGCAACGTGAGCAACATGTCAAGCAACTGGTTGGCACATAATTAAGTCTATTCGATACCAGTTTCTAAGAAGCATGAACGCTTAAAAAAATACAAAAATTGCAAATCTACTCCATAGGAGTTAGATTTTTTACTAAGCAGCTGTGTTTTAGTGTCTTTTTCCAGATTACATGAGTTGGTGTCAGTTTGTGCTTGCATGAAATTAAAATATGACTGTAAGCTTTTAAAAGACAAGAGCAAATTTATTCTATGACTGAATTCTTCCTCTTCTTCAAATTGTTTTTAACCGGGGAATAAAAACCTCTTTGAGATCAAAGATCTCCGACACAAAAGTAAAAACATGTCTGCAAGATAATCAGTTACAATTAAGGTAAAATCATGACAACATGTTTTTTGTTTCTGGTTAAACAAAGGTTGAAGAAGAAACAAAAATCATGACAACCAACAACTCTGGTCGTTGGTTACTTTACATTTGATTAAAATCAGCTGTCTTTCTTTTCACTAAGTATCCGACTTCTCTCCATGTTCTACGTTTTAGGGAGCCATGTTTGCTGTGCCATCGTTTTGCATTCACTTCTTCTGTTTGCAAACTAAAAAATATTTCACAAGCCCACACTTGCGTAATGTCCCTCAAGCCTGAGCTGTTCTTTCACCCTATTCATGACGACACGCTGACATATTAACGTAGCAGAATCTACATTCGGCTGTCGTGAATGTAAGGCGTAAACATATGAAAGGAGCGAGAACGAGGAACCGAGACCTTGGAAAGCGTGGAAACTTTTTGGAAGGTATCTCTATTGTTGCAGGAAGGGTTTCGTGTTATCTTCAGAGGCAGGTGTTTTTATTTTGATATGTTTCACTGCACAAACACCAGTCAAGCCAAGGGTTGTTGAGACTTGCCGTGTTGGGACTGGGAGTAAGGTTTCACGCTGTTAATGCCAAGTTGTGAGCCTTAAGAAGGCTCAGATGACAAAACCGCTGAGCTCAGCACATCTCTACAGTTTTGCTGAGCCTGCTGAGCCCAAGAATTGTTTTCTTAGCTGACAGGAGGGAGTCCCAGCATGCATCTGTCCTGCCGCGGCTCAAACACCTTAAAGGAATGGATCATCTCAACACGACGGGTTTGAGAGAGTTTTTAGGTTTCCCTCATATCTTTTCCTACAAGTTCACTCTCTACTACAAGAGCGTGAACCCAAATGAAGAGGCCGGGATACTTTTTTCACATGCATCATGTTTCCATGACAATCTGTGGTTTGCCTTGAAAAAGTATTCACATTTCAGATCTTGGCAACCCAAGAGAAAGCACCGAGTACCTATGAGGCGGCAGGAACACAGTACATCTTAAGAAGGGAGCACTGAAGTTCAGCTACTCTGATGCCCCCAAATAAAATTCAGTCCAACTGATTGCCTTCCAAAGTCTCCAAACACAGAGCTAGAGTCCATTTGTGTGAAATTTAATCTCAGTGTGAATCCAGATGTTTTTAAAAGACGGTTAGTGAGACAACAACATCTTGGACACCAAGGCCCATCCCAAAGATAAAGTAAATAAAATGTGTTAAAGGGGCAGTATTATGTGTTTTCCAGCCACAAAGTATCAATTTATAGAACAATCAAGTAAATGTGTTACATCCAGTTGTTATAAGACATATGTGACTTAAAAGAAATGTGACTTTGCAGTTTGACGCCTTGAAATGGACCTCTGTCTCTTTAAGAAACTCCTACTCTTTCCAGAACTCCGTAAACGTTTGGGAAACGTTGACGTGCTGAAGGCAAACGTTCGTCAGAGCAAGAAACAGTTCATATAATGAGCTCAGCGAATGCACAGTTCTACCAGCAGTTTGCTGGTTGCTGCTGCTAGTTTGAAGGAGTCGAGTCATGGAGGAGGAGTGCTCCGCTACGCAGAAGCTCGGGAACACTCGGTTCCCCCAAAAGTTTCAACAAACCCGAACGGTTGCCACGGGAGATTAAAGAAATTCTCAAACATTCATGAAAGACTGAAACAAACACTCCATGTACGTTTTTGATGGGGGGAATAGCATTGTAAAGCTAAAAAAAGTCACATTTACACACTACTTCCCCTTTAATTCATAATGAGCCATGTTCAGGCCATCCTGTGAAACTGGGTATGACAGAAACTGGTACAACTAAGAATATATTAAGACATGGCCGCCCACCTAAACAGCCAAGATGGTAACTCAGGATGAGCTGTTAAAGTCTGTAGAGTCAGCCAATATTAGCTGCCCACTTCACAAATCTGGCCTCCATCATGTCACTGATAAAAGAACGCCACAGGACTTTATAGTTTGCCACGAGTCCTGCAAGACGCACTGTAAACACTTAGAAGAAAATGCTCTGGTGAGATGAGAAAAAATACAAAACAAATTTTTTCCACCAGTGCAATGCTAGAAATCAACACCACACATCAACAAAAGTGTTGACGGGAAGATGGACGGAGCTAAACGCAAAGCAGCAGGCCTGAAAGGAAAAGCTCTCTGAAGCAGCACAACACCTAAAACTGGGTGAGAAGTTCATCTTCTGGCTAAAACCCGACTTTGTCTACGGATCTGTGGAAAACTTGAAAATTGTCCCAAACAATCTCACTGAACCTGAGTCGTTTCACAAAGAAGAATGGGTAACATGTTCGTGTATCGTTTTCCTTCCACTTAACTTCCAAAGAAAGTGAATATTGCTTTTCACTGCTGAGACGAAAACAAACCAGGTAATTTGGAGCATTTAGTATCAGTGAAACTTGACACTCTTACACCTTCGATGTAGGTTCTGTTCATTTATCGTGTTCAGCGAGCTTCTAGTAAAGGCAGACCTGAGGACGTGTGGTCTGGGTCAGTGTGTTCAGCAATCCCTCCACGATGGTGTCGTGCCAAACGAGCACGAGTCCCGCGTGGTACTGCACGACAGACGGAATCACCCATTTGTAGAGTGCGTACAGCAGAGCGGCTCCGCCGGCACAACCATAGAGCAGAGTCAGCCACATCCTGTGAAAAAAAGGAAAAAAGAAAGAAAATTGTACTGTTACAGTGTGCAGTGCTGCAATATTGATAGAGGCGGTGATGAACGGAGAGCAAAAAATGTACAAGAGGAGAGATCAAGGGACTCTCGTGTCTCCCGTCTCCCTACCTGTCCCTTTGTGTTTAGATAATGAGATGAGTGTTTACTATGCAAGGTACAATACAGGAGCTGCTCTTGCCGCTGCCACATCCAATCTGAACACACACACAAAACATATACACCTCTGGGAAGAAAGTATCTAAAATAAGCTGCAATAATCTGTAACAAACAGCTGCTTTCCCCACTTAGAAGCTGTTTATCTGCAGTCTGAGCGCAGATGAAGCAGGGAGAGAAAAGAAGGAAAAGAGAGAGGAGAAGAGCACAGCTTGAATCTTAAACAGAACTCGTTCTCTGGAAAAGCAGCAAGGAGAGAAAAGACCCCGGCTACCTTGGAGTAATAATGCAGCTGTAAAAGCTCTGTGGTAGCTGAGGTAATCCCTTTTGATTCAGAGTTTGAGTCGCATGGCAACTGGCTGGGGGTTAAGAGCTGTGTCACCCAAAGGCACAAAACTGAGACTTTGACCTTTTACTCAGGCTTTCTTCTCAACGAACTGAAATGCCGAACAAAACTGGTACCTTTTTTTTTTTTTTTACTGTTAAACTCGTCAATCTTGTTTGACAATCAATGTTTAAATTATAGCTGTTGTAAAAAAAACACACACATAGGTGACTATATTCTCTATGGCAAAATATTGCAAATTAACAAGTTAATCTGCTACAAATTAACACATTTCTAAATGCATAAGGCATGAACACAGACTGAACCATGCGTCCCTTTTAGCAACACATTAACAAAGTAACTCAAGAGTAACCATGAATCGACTCACCGTGCCTTCCTGACGATCTAACACGAGATGCGTCCCCCGTGTGATCAGGTGAAGTTCCTCCGTCCTCTTCCCACCTCGTCGCTGCTCCAGGAAAATGTGCTTTCGAAAGCCGGACATATGCCTGAGTTTACATGAAGCTAACTCCTCCCTCGTCTTGCTTCCATCCCCCCATCCTCCTCCACTTCTGCTCAGAGCTGCACCGAAATGTGGGCATGCGGGGAATGTGCAGCCTGCTGAAATCTCTACGCTCTGCGGGAAACAAGACGCATCTGTCACAGCTTTTGTTATATTTAGTCTTATGTGAGGAGTCTTTGGAGTGCAGACGACAGCTTTACTCTTATGGATGTTTGGCTTAAATTGAAGGATCCCAATAATAACCGGAGCAGAGTTGTTCTTGCATGTTTATTTTGTAAAAATGTAAGATTTTATAAACACTACTTCCCATAATTCTCAGTCTTTTATAGTCATGTTAAAATGTAAGATACCAGGAAGAATGGAAGAAGAAGGAGAAACACAAAGTGGAAACAACATTGAGACTCTGATCTCTGTGGCATGAAATTATTAAAGTAGCAAACAATCAATGTAAGAAAAATAAAGTCAGTGCCAGTGTCTTTACTGATGCCAGCACCAAACAACTACAGCAGGCGGCGTCACTTTTACCAGACATCATCTCCTCTGTACAATAGCTTATCTGGGCCGCTGTACATATAAATGTTGTACATTTCCACCAAAACAAAAAAAACATCACATTTTGAGAATAATCTCAGAAATTTTCTAAAATAATGAAAAGGTTTCTCACTTTCTTTATTTTTTATAAAAAAAATCTCAGAAATTTTCAAGGAAAAATGCTAAATTTTACTTCATTTTTTCCCCAAGATTGATCTCAAAATTTGAAGGGTTTTTTTAGCAAATGTTTGACTTTTCAAACTCAGCAACGTGCTTCTATTTATTTAGATCAAAATTTCAGATTTTTTTCCTGCAAATTTTTATACTTCACTGTTGTTGTTTTTTTAAATATGAGATTAAGCTCAACTTTTCAGATTTTTTCCCCCAGTAAACATTAGACTTTCCAAGCTCAGAAATGTCCTTGTACTTTCCAGGAAATATTCTGAAATGAATTAAAAAATTTCTGAGTTTTTGGCAGAAACTGACTACTGTTTTCTTCTTGCACAATGGCCCTAGTGACACGGCGCTGTGTTGCGTCTCTAGGAGGAAACCCAGGGGTGTTTCAAACACTGAGCAGCTGTGGCTCTTTTCTCTGGCTGCAGTTCCAACATGGTGAGGAGAAACGAACTGAACTGGAGCGCTTCCTCTCGCGGCCACTCGTACTTATCCAGCAGGATCTCCAACAAGCTCCATGGTTTCAGTTTGGAGATGTGCCGCAGCTGCCCTGAAGAGAAGGGAGACGGGGTTTCTGGCTGCTTAGACCAGCTTGACTTTTAATTGCTCGTATCATAAACCGTCGATACGGTCCAGTAAAAGCGAGAGAACCATATAAAATAATCAGATTGAATAAATTTAATGTATTTTACAAATCTGCGTGAGAATCGGGCTTTTAAAAACCTTATTCCAATAAAAAGCAGGATTGTGCAAGAACAGAAATGCAGAGAAAAAAAACGGCTCGTGGGAAAAATAAGTCAATTTTAAGCTCTGACTGACTATTGGTCAGTCAGGAACTCAAAGGTTGTTTTGGAGCGCAGACTAACTTCAAACTAATGTCAAAACGCTGAGATGCAAAGACTGTTCAAAACAAAAATTATGTAATCCATCTTGAGAAATATCTGGGTCAGCTCAGGCTGAGCGGTGCTTTTGTGCAGAAAACACAAAAGGCTGAACAGCGTAAAGCAGAGGCTGCCGCTTCATTCCCTTGACCTTTGAAACAAACGCTGTCTGCGACGGACGATGCTGGACGTTGAAATGCTGGCAGCTTTCAGAAATCCCAGAGTTCAGATTAGCATCAACATATTGCAGTGAACGGATGAGGATAACGCTGGTCTCATTGAGGTTTACATGCGAAGCAGAGAGCAACGCCTCGTAGCAGCAAAGTCATAAGCTTTAGAAACATTGGATCATAAGCTGCATCAGTTAAGTGACTACTGAAATATATGTATGTATTTTTTAATCAGTCTCAAATCTTCTAAAATCTCTCTGAACGGCAAACATTTCATCTTGTAAACAAGATGAGATGTTTACATCTTTGTAAACATCTTAGTATTAACACTTCAGGTAGAGACTGAATGATTATATTAGGTTTAATCACTAAAAACAATCAACAATAAACCTATTAGTACTCACACTAATTAGCACGATTAACACGATTAATAATTGAGTAATGAAAGAAGTAAAACAAGCAGAAACTACCTAAGTGGAGATTTTGAAGGGAATTGAGAATAAATGCTAATATCATCTTCATGTAAGTGTTTCTTTATATCTCAGACATGCATTAACATAATGCTGTTCATCACTAACACAAGATGCTAATGGTGCCTTAACAAGTGAACTCTCCAAACATTTTGTCATATATTTTGAATGCTGCTCATGTATTTTCTTGTGCTATGCAAGATAAATTATGTATGTATTCAAAATTTTGTACATTAAAACTAAAATTTGCCAAAAAAGAAAAAGAGATTGGGCACAAAGAAACGTCTATGTTTTTAAAAACACTTAACTTTACCTTTCCTGTTGAAGTATTGTTTGGATTTTCTCCCAGAAAGGGCAAAGTGGGACGGAAGAGGTCCGAGCAGCTCGATGATGTGGGCAATATGATCTACGGACGTGAAAACATTCTGCTTAATGTTTGTGTTATTTATCTCAAACATAACGGTGGTGAAGTAGCTGAACACACACCTTCCTCCCGGCAGAACGCGGCTCCTGCCTGTGGGTCAAACAGGTAGTCTCCTGTAGCCAGCTCAAAGGCCTTCAGAGGACACAAGGAGACAGTAGCAGTAAAATGATTCCAGCGGTGGAATCATTTTACTGCTACTGTCTCACTAACCATGCAGGCGGTGCTCCAGATGTCAGCTGGCGTGTCGTAGTCGGCACCGATCAGAACCTCTATGGAGCGGTACTGGCAGGTCTGAATGTCGTCACTGAAGTGCTTGTGCTGAAAACAGAAAAGATCTGCAAATATGATCCTGCAGTCTGTAGCGCACATCTGCTTGATTACACGTAACATAACGTAACGGGCTGAGCTTTTCTGACCGGGCTGCAGCTCAGAACCAGCATGAGAAGGTTTGTTTGTTTTTCTGCTAAATTCATTCATTTCCGTCTTGTTTTTAATGGATGGTTTAAACCCTTGGTCATTTCTTTTTCTGTTTTTTTTGTAGTTTATGGTCTGAAGTTCACTTGGCTCATCTTACTATCTTCATTCAAGATTGAAAGATCAGGGTCAGATAAATAAATTAGAATATCACAGATAATCTTGTTTAGGTTATTCAAGTAAAAATGTGAGAACAAATTACAGAAATTCATAACACTTGGTTACATATGTGTCAAGCTGTTACTTTTAAAACCCCAAAACTGTAGAAGATGGGGCCACTGGGAAAAAAACATAAATCAGATTTTTTTTGTCTTATTATTCTGACTTTCCTCTTCTGAATCAGAAGATCAGAATTCTGAGATTTTAAAAGTCAGAATAATAATTATTATCATTCCTACCAAGGCTGCTGTTTCCCTGTTGTATCTTTATCAATAACACATTTTTTCCAGCTGGACTTTTCATCCATGTATTTAGGAAGCAGCTCTCTGAGGACAGTTAACTTCTTAAGCTGTTAGGATCTCTGATGGTGCAGACTACAACTAAACCTTTCTGCTTTAACTTTATTCATCCAGATTCATTTGGTCAAACGGCACATAGTGAATGTTACAAAGAGTCTGTTGTCTAGCCACTTGTCAAAAACAGAAGAATCTGACACACCCAAACAATTTAGGGGCAGATTTTTTTCTTACTGCTTTTATGCCATCTTATTTTCTCAGAAGTAGATCTTTTGATATTCAATTCATTAAGATTCACCTCTATTAGTAAAATGTAAGTTTCTGGAGGTTCTCAATATCTAACAAAGAGAAAAACAAAGACAGCAATGCTCAAAATATTCAATTTAAATGTTTTGAATTGAGACATTTAAACACTGATAGTGACTTCAGTATGTCTGCCTTCCATACTGTTATAAAAACTAGAAAATACTGAAGCTAACCTCCATAATTTTATTCATCTTCTTCATTTCTTCCAAATGTAAATATAGAGAATAAAGTGAGACATAAAAGCAAAGCATATTTTTGTTGATTGTCTTGATGGTGAGCAGATTCAGATTCACTGCATGTAAAAAAAATGAAGTTATAAATATCAATCCAGAGTCAGGGTCATCAATTTAATCATTAAAAATGAACTAAGATTAATCACTTAAATCATTTTAACTGTGTTTTACTTTAATCACTCACCACCCAGCAGGCATTGCCCAGATCTGCAATCTTGACGACAATTTTGTCGGCATTGTGAGGCTTCAGTACGTCCAGAGGAACATCTGTGTCACCGATTCCTGAAACGCAGAAAAATGAGTTCAAGAAACTTCAATGACTTAGTCAAAGACATAAGAATGCAGATAATCAAAATACATTAACCGAGCTGAGGCTTATTTGAAGTGATTTTTTATTTTTTTGTATACAAGTGTAGCAATAAACAGTGATACTGACCTCTGGCTGAGGAAGCCAGAGGTGCGACAGGCAACGTCTGGTGGAGCAGCGCGGATCTGGAGGCCGGAGCGTCCATGCTGAAGTTTGGACACGAGCCCATGGAGTACCTGTGGCTGCGTGGAGCACTGTCCAGTTCATCTTCAAACAGCAACGTCTGCCTCCTTATCTTCAGGTTATGACCTCTGAGCTTTGAGTTATCGGTGAAGTGGTGCGTGTTTGAAGCGGCAGCTTCAGAAAACGTCACATGAGGCTTGTCTGACTTCCGCTCAGACGGACTCATCTGTCCCCGACGGCTTTTGTCCTTTGCCGATAGCCGCTTCAGCGGATTCCTGGAAACCTTGCTGGACTGAGGACGGCAGTCGTATAGTCAGAAACAATCACATGTGAGTGTTAACTGTGTGATTAAAAGCCGTTTAGTAAACTGTCAGCTTAAGCAAACCATGTAAATTCAGTTGACTCTGCGCTATGCATGTTCCCAACTCGACTGATTCCATGATTCTTTTACTCGGACGCCGCGACAGGAAAAACACACTCAGAATTAAAAACCCTGTTGGAAGATCTTTGATGTGGACTGATAAACCGAGTGTTGCTAACAGCAAAGCACAGTGTAACCACGACAGCAGCAGCTGCTGCTGCAGGAACCTCGAAACATTTCCTTGTCTCTTCTGACATAAAGCAGACAGAGCCACTGCAGCGCAAAGGCTTGCTCCATATTTCTCCTAATTTGGACAAAGGACTTCAAATAACTACCTTGACAACTATCTGGTTTTCTACAACTTATCTGCCATGTAGCAGGAAATGTACCAACATATTGAGAGCTAAAAAAACAAAAATGGCTTACATGGATTTTACATTTATAGCAGCAAATAAACAATTCCTTGGAAAACTGGGCTTGAGGTGCATCAAGCTTTTAACTCACACAGTCAGGTGGAAATGTAGGATTGCAAGTTGAGAGGGATTTGGTTGCAGCAGAGTGTTAACCACAAAACAGTGAAAGCCAATATGAACTCTGTAGTAAATATGGCCAGAGGGTTGATGGAGTCTGTCGGCTTACCCATTCGCCAAGGCTGTGCAGAACCCCAGTGAGCTTCCCAAACAAGTTGAACACACGCTTAGGAAAGAGCAGCAGGAAAGACAAAGGTCATCACAAAGCTCAGCATAAATCTAGTCACAAAAAGTCTGAAATGATTCCAGAAGAGTTCATTTTAAAGTTGCACACCTGTTTTTCTCTGGAGTCTCTGTTCACTGGCAGAAAGAGAGAATAACAAATATGAGACTAACGAACAACTGTCAACAAGCTCTACACCCAAAAAAACAAAAACTTGATTCTTGAAATTTATTGAGTCAAAAGCAGTTACTCAACAGACGTGCACAAACCCGAGCTGCTGCCGCTGAGAGGAGGGACAGGTAACTGCCACAGCTTTGTGTTGGCTGCAAGCTTCCTGAGGTAAATCTCATCCACTCTCAGGAGGACGTTTTCCGGCTTGATGTCTGTGTGGATGACTTTGCATTTAGTGTGCAGGTAATCTAAACCCTGCAAGACCTGCAACAAAATGCACAAACCGATGTGATCCGAGTCAGAAGTGAAACGCAGCGGAGTAAATAACGTACAGCGAAATAAAATGCAGCACACCTGTTTGAGGATGCTTTTAACACAAGGCAGGGGGAGGCCAGTGTAGTTGGATTTGACGATCCACTTGAGAAGCTCGTGGCCGAGAACCTCCAGAACCATGCACACGTCTGACCTGCAGCTAAGGAACTTTTTTTTTTTTACACTGAGAAGTGATGTCAGGGTTTCTTGCAGCGACGGCATAAAAGTGGAACCTGCTAAGTCCAGCAACACCTCGCAACAAAATTCGTCGTCTCTGTTCTGTAAAGGATACGCTCTCCAGTCGGAGCCGAGATTCTAAAGTCGTCGATGAGCTGCACGATTTTCTCACGCTTTGGGTCCTTGGGGTCACTGTCCCTTACCTGGTAGCACAAAGAAAAACAAGACGTGTCATCTGCTTAGTCAAATAACTTTTGGTTATAAAGAAAAAATAATCTAAACAACAAAAACGAAGATTACATGACAAATATAAGGTGTTGCAAAGTGTTATTTCACTGTAAATTTTAAATAATGCTTGAAAAAGACAAAAGGCAGCTTAGAGACGGATCGATGTGGAAACTCAGACTGACACATTTCAGCAGTTTGATCTCGTCCAGCGCCGTCTCTGTGAACGTCTCAGCGCTCTTCACCACCTTCAGAGCCACGAAGCGCTTCGTTCTGCAGGTAAAGAATAAAATGACTACAACAGTGACCATCTCGGTTCCTTACACTTCCTGGGAAAACTATTCATACCCCTGTGGGATTTTTCACAATTGTCATATTTCAACCAGTGTTGAAATATGACAATTTTAACTTCATAGAACAATACAGAGTCGCATATAATTATCAGTGGTTAATCTCTGAAATTGTTGAAATCTCTCTTCCAGTCTCCAATTAGGGGCCTCAGCAAACGCGAAAACAAAAAATTAGCTCCAGTCTCACGAAACCAAAATAAAAATATGTGACCCTGAAGCCACCATCTCCACAATGAAACATGCTGAGAAGATGTTTGTCTAAAGCAGGAGACAGATCCACTAGACTGGACTACGTTGGTTGTTGCAATGCGACACATTGCTGAAAACTTCAAATGATAGAAATAACACTTTCGGCTTAGCTAGGTACCACTATGCTTGATGCAAAGCTACAAGGTCAAGCATTTACTCACACCATGTCCCAGCAGAGCCACACGGTGGAGAAGTGACCCCATCCCAACTTTTTAAGGACTTGAAAGCGGTCGACAAATATTTCTCCGATCTCTACCTGGTAATAACCACCTGGAAGCAAAGCGGTCGATAGAAATCAGAAGTGAAGATGTCACAGGGCACGCTGGGATCTATTGCTGGGATCTATTGCTGGGATCTTACGTACCGATGCCGTAGTCTGAAGGATTCTCCTGTTGCTCTTCATAAGATCCCAGAAGCTCCGGTGAAGCGGCGTGGTTCTGTAAAGACCGAGGGCAGCGGGGGCTCTTGCTGGGTGTGGGACTCTTTCTACTGCTACTCTTGTGTTTTGTTTCTGAGAAAGGCTGATGGATGGGTTGGTTGGATGCGAGAAGGGCCGATATGGCGGCCGCGTAGGATGATGACATGTTGACCGGAGCGCGATCAGTTCGGGTGGAGCTTTGTGACGGCAGCACTCTGGAAGACTGAAACCAAAAGGCATTTCAAAAAATTCAGAAACTTCAAGTGCATCTCTTCCATGGCGGTCTGTGCATTCACCCACTGGCTGCATGGAATGACATTTTAAGGGGGCCAATGAGCGTGTATCTCTATTTTTAGCTGGATGAATGGCATGTCAACATAAATAGCCCCTGACACCAGCCCAGCTGCAACCAGACTCTACTTGGGCTTGCATAACTGCTGCTGTGGGAGCCTCTGTTGTGAACATGAACTCCTGATATGAACCCTCTGGTCTCTGAAAACCTCATGGTTTTGTCATTTGTGATAAGACTGATAAGAGTATTGTAAGAGTCAAAAGGTAATATTGTCCACAGGAGATTACATTGGTTTAATTTAGACATTTAAACACCCCAATTGATAGTTGTTCTTGTTATAACACCATTAACAACTTTAGTTTGGTATTTCATTGCAGATCTGAAACTTTTATATTTAGTCATATTTTTGGATTAAACAGTGTAAGGTTCCTCATGATAGTTTAACTTTTTTTAAAAAATGCTCAAAAATTACTTAATAAACGCATTTCTGTATTGATACTGTAGTTGACTCATATCTATTCAGAGACTTTTGAACATTTGTTGGATTTACTTTAATTACGTGAGGAGAATGCTACTTTTGGTTTTATGCATTACTGTTTCACGGAATAAATAAACTGTTGAAGGAGGAAAAGGAAAGAAGTATACCAAAGTACACAAATACAGGCTAACATTACACACCGGCTACCAAAGTAAAGACTGAAGGTATAAAATAAGCTCAAAAATAGTACATGATTTTAAATTAGCTGTATTGCAAACAACTTTATTCGCCTATTATCCTCTTACTTTGCTTCTTAAAAAGTTAGCTAATGTCTTTATAAAGAAAGAAAGTTTCTAGAGAGAAACAATGTTTATAATTTTAATGTAAAACTATGTTGCTTTGTTATTTTCAGGCATTATTCTTTCAAAATAATGAAAGTTTATATTACCCAGTGGTTTCCTCTCTGGGGGGTCGAACAGAGGTGCTGCGTTGTTGTCGGCTCTTTGAAATTATGACGCAGCTTCTCCAATGAATAGTAATTAATACTGGTGAGGCGGGACTCGAGCCGAGGCGGGACTCGAAGCGAGGCCGATGCCAGAGCGGAGCGCGGCGGACTGGAGTGTGTCAGTCCTGGGCTGCTCCGCTCATCATTCCTCCGTCTGAGAGGAGGGTCTAGGAATGGCAGAGCGCCGCCGCTGCTGCTGTCTGGAGAGACAGCAGGCTCACCTTACGGTAGTGGCAGCTAGAAGAGTTGCCACGACTGCTGCCGCTGTTTTGGGGAAAGCCTTGCCGTGTTACGTTAAAACTTGATAGTTATATTGCCAACTAGTGAATTAATGTTTTTTTTAAAACATGATGACTGGTTATTAAGCCTTGTAAGACCTGCAACAAAGTGACTTCACTTACTTGATGTCAGCTTCAGTGGCACTTCGGTTTATTGACCACTAGGTGTCCTACTCAAGCACCGTTTTCTTGAAACTCCAGTGTTTCAACCACATCGTTTCACTTACTAAAAGCCGGGATCGACCATCACTAGTGAAAATTGTGAAATGTTTCAAGAGGTACGAATAATTTTGCAAGGTAATAATTTAGATTATTCTTAAAATATAAAAACTATAACCACTAGATGGCAGTTTTTCACCAGGATAAGCTGGTGACTTATTTTCCACTTCTGCGGCTCATTGGTCCTTCAAACAGCATCTTTTCAATTGTATTAATTTTGTGTTTCAGACAAACCAAATGTCTTGGAGAAAATACGTCAGAGGAATATAGAGGTAATTTCAACATGACACTTTATTTAGTAGAACAAATGCAAAATCTCAAACGTACAGCAGAGAGCAGGTCTGTTGAGACAAATGTCACAGGCCTGATTAGAAGGAGATGAGGGAAAGATAAAACAGCTGCATTTATATATTTTGAAAAAAACAGTCAAATCAAATATCAACGCATCACACTGTTGGATAAAATGGTTTAAACACACACTGGCAATTCCTGCACCAAGAGCTACAGTAGATGGCTACAAAATGTTATAAGTTCATAAATATAATATAGTTTGAATACATTTTGCTTTAGAGCTAAATTCATAGCATTTATTTTGTATTTACAGAGTACATAATATGAAAAATACCTTTCTGACCCCCAGTGCACAGCAGTTTGGTCTTTGATTTCAGGTTTTTAAATGAGCTGGGAGGGAGATCTGTGAAGCTGGAAACTGAAACGCATCAGACAGCAGAAAACGTGACATTCCACAGCGTGCTACACTTTAAGACAGTGGAAAAATATAGAGCCACACACTTAAATAATCACATTCAAATTAGTTTTACAATGGCAATGCTTCAAGTATATAAACCGACAACAGAAAAAAAAAAGTTATGCTACACCAAACAGTATTTCATTTTTATGCCTCGTGGCTTTTCTAAATGCTACCAAGTCTGGTTAGAAAATGAATTATGATGCAGCATATGGTAGAAAAATGTAAAATGAGCTTTTTTGTTAAACAACAAAAAAATACCCCAAGCACATGACTTATAGTCCCTACAAATACAGACCAGTTTTCATTTTATTTTACAGGATCTAACAGTGCGAGACCTGCTCACACCTTCGCCGAACGCTGCAGCAGCTCCGCTCACACAAACCACCACTAATGCTCACTTGGGGGGGTGGAAGGCATGGTGAGGTGATTTTATACTACACCGTTATGAGATTAGTTGGGAATAAAATGCCAGTGTGAAACTCATCCTCACCATCTACACACCGACACTCAGACCTACAGCAGACATTGAAAAGCCTCTTTGGCTTTGGCTCATAGCAAAACCTCACTGCTGCCCGTCTCCTGGTGACTCTTTAATAGGGAATTAAGGCTTCAGATGTTTATAAAGTGCTCTGTATGACACTCAAATCCAGCTGAATGTAGTTTTATTTTATTTGTTGTCCTACAGTCATGTGCTACAACCATACAGCAGGTCTCACTCCGGCCCTATGCGTTTACCTGCAGCTGGTTTTAACTCGTCTGTTGAGGTCTTAAAAGAGAAAAGGCTTCATTTGTTACCCAGCATTTATCTGAATCTAGAAAATAAAAAAAGAGACAATCACATCAGTCTATTAACTAATTGAGTGACATCATCAACGGTTTCACTTTGATTATAACTTTTTACAGATTATTGTTAGCACAGACGTTAGCTAAGATATTTGGACCGGCCTGATCACCGTAACATTTCTATTGGGATTTTAACGTGACGGACCAACACAAAGCATCGCATAAATCGAGTAGGAAAAATGATGCATGATTTTCTATACTTTACAGATAAAAAGCAGGAAAGTGAAGGGGCGCGTTTGTTTTCAGCTCCCCTGGAGTCAATAACTCTGCGTATAATTGTATGCCTCGCTTTTCTAAACCATCCTGAAAACCATGCATCTTTTTTGTTTTCCTTCATTTTTTTGCGTGTTTCGTCCAGCCTGATGACAAAAAGTGGAAAAGTTCATCTGCTACAAATACTTCAGCAAGGCAGTGTTTGTAAACATCTTGGCACTTCCGCCTGACCGTCATGTCACTACATTTCATGCCTCCCCATTTGATTTTATAAAATACTTTTCTTTTTTTTTTTAAAAAAAAAAAGAGATGCAATGGTAGATGAACAGTGAGGCATGTTTTCACTTTTTTCATATCTAGTTTAGAAAAGCAATCATGTAGCTATTTTGTTCGAATGGAATGAGTCCGTAACTATTGTTTATCACATATTTGAGAAGCAATAAATTACCCTCCGTAATATAGCTGTTTTTATATCAGAATATACAAAATAGTTATTTAGAGATGTCTATATTCTGTAAAAAAGTATATCTTGGGAGATTTATTAGGACCAGACGCGACGTTTACTGGTATTAGATGTTTCGACAAGTCAGCACCAGTGCACATTCATACAGAAACACTGGGTTACAAGTTTATACTGTTGGAATCAGATGGAACACAGGAAATTCTTCAGCTTTTTTTCTTCTTCTTTTTTTGAACTATACAGCTACACTTCAGTCCCATTCTGCTGAGGTTGCCATGTTTTGCTTCGTCACTGAGGTCACGTTGTATCCACTTGTAACTTTTAATGGAGTCTAGATGAGGCTACAGTGTTTCTGCTGATACGTTGCATTGTGTGGTTTTCAGACCAGGGTACCTGGGTCTGCGCTCGGCTCTTTTGGGGTCGCCTCTTGCTTTTGTGGATCTGGAGTTTCCTGGTAGAGAGAAAACTCCATGGATCTGGAAGAACACACAAAAAAGGGTCAGTGCATGCATAAAGGCAGTATGTTAAAAGTTGAAACGTAAAAAAAAAACCATGTCATCAAGGAGCTACATGGAGAAGCAGCGATCACTATGGAACATACTCCCGGAAAACTGCAAAACTGCTGAAACACTGGTTTCTTTTAAATCAAGGCTAAAAATCCACTTTTTGATTCATAATAATTGGAATATTGATCATTATATATTATTTGATGTCCATTTGCTTAATCAGTTTGATTATTTCATTTGACAAAATTAAATGTTTATTGCACATTCACAATTCCGACGCAAAATACTTTGATATGTTTTGTTGCCACATTTGAGTGTTTTTGATCAAGAACAACCCATTTAGGATCATGCACTATGCACAGACTTTGACTAGGCCATTTCAAAAATCATTGTTTTTGGGGGGAACGACTCAGAGACAGGTGTGTATGTGTCCTTCGATTAACGTCCTGTTGCGTGACCCGGCTGTACTTGAGCTGAAGGCCCCAAACTGCAAGCTAAATCTGATTGGTACTGCTTTTGAAAAACAAACAGAGAGGCTAGATGTTAGCATAAGGCTGTAGGTTTGAGGTAAATGCTTATTCAAAAATGCGCCCATAAAATTAGACGTAGTTGTAAAAGTGGATGATGGATCCATTCAAGGTTAGAGTAACACGGCCGTCCTCTGCTGGACAACAGCTAAACAAATATAATCTATAAAAACAGGAAGGTCAAAGAGAAACATACACACACAACATTCTCCTTTTGAGTAATTATCTCCCAAATAAACAAAACCTGCTAACTCCACCTCATTAGGGTCTAGTCAGTAAAGTTTGTGTCTTCTGACAGTTACGACCTCCAGCCTCCTTTAGACAGGTGATTAAGTGTAAACTTAAGGACAACCAGCATTTTCTGTCACAAATGTCTGACAGAAGATTTATAGGAAAAATCTGAGAAGGTTAAGAGTTTTGTTTGTTCTCCACAGATGCATTTCTGACTTCACAATGTAAAAATATCCTAGTCTAAAAATCCTAAATTCATGCCTTTTACCACTGGAAATGTATTATTTGTTCTTGCAAATTTACAACTTTTTAATGTCGGATTATCCAAGTTTATCATAAACTTTTTTTTAATGTTTTTTGGTGTAAATGTACTTTGGCATTATTTTTTACAGTGGAGAATGAGAGCGATTGTAGATTATAGAAAAAAAAATCAGACATTGTGTTGATTCAGCAAGACATAAATTAACATGATCCAGACATTTAATGCTTCTGCTGTTTAATTTGTCTTCTTCTTTTAGCAGTGCATTGTAGTCAGACAATGTGTTGAGTTTCCTTACAAACCACAAGCTAAATACTTTACACCATACTGTCTAAACTTAGGGACAGTCAGGAGCATGGAGAGCATTTTTTTTTTTTTTCAAAAACAGAATGTTGTTTTGATCTTTTCATTTTACATAAATATGTATAAATTCTACCTTTTGACATATAATATTCCAGTCATGTAGAGATACTTGTGTACTGACCGTCCATGCAGCGGGTGACCATGGAAGCTTGCTGACTGGGGTATTTGAGGCCTTTGGAGGTTGGCCGTTTCCCCTTGAAGGGACTGGACCTGGTGCACCAGAGGATGGGGGTGCGAGAGTCGAGAGATGCCCGCTTCATGGCCCTTTGAGGCAGAAGAGGGGTAGCCGAAGGCGTTCCTCAAGTACCAGTCCCTCAGTCCCTCCAGGGCGAGTGCTTTATGTAGGCTTCTGGTCGAATCTTCTGGAGTGGGGAGAGAAAACTGCGGGGGCCTACGGCCGAAGGAGGGGCCAGTCAGCTCAGTCTGGTATGGGAGTAGGTTGGGGATGGAGGATGTGGTGGTGCCAGTGGCAGGAAGAGGAGACTCGTACGCAGAGAGCAAAATGCCGTCTTGTGAATGTTGCTGCAAAGGAATGAAAGGCCCACAAGATTTGGTCCTGGTGACCTTGACCCTACGGAGCTCCGCCTGGGACCCTCTGAGGACCATGGGGCTGTAAGGACTTGCAGCACTGGGAAGGTTCACCTGGGAGTGGGAGAAGCCGTTGGCATGTGGAGGCACTGCAGCAGTAGAGGAACGAGGAGAGGACATGTCTTGCCAAATTCGGCCTGTGGACTGGTACAACTGGTGCTGCACCTGCATCCTCTGCTGCTTCCCCCAGATGTAGTCCATCAGTAGTTCATTGTAGCCTCCGCTGGCCCCTCTGCCGCCCACTGACAGGCGCATTTTACTCTGCTCCACGGAGCCGTCGCCTTGGCTCTCTGGGCTGCCGAGCTGAATCTGCCGCAGTTTGCCGTCGGTCAGTGTCTCGGAGCTCTTGTACGGTCCTCCCCGCTGAGGCATGCCGTTTCTGGATCCGGGCTCATCTGGCAGGCTGGAGCGATCCAGGAGGGCCTCGGAGCTGTTGCTGCGCCGCGCTCTGGAGTTGTAAGGGCAGCTCCTGCGATCAGAGGACGAGCCCTCCGGAGCCAGGGGAATCATGTACGGCACATCCAGGCTGCCAGACCACTGCTTCAACCCATTACTGCCCGACGGGTCAGACCTACAGGAGGATTCAACACAGGAACATAAAGAATCACAAAGACAACTGTAGATCAAAATCATTTTCTGTATTTGTAAAGTGAACCATAACATGGCAGCTAAATTTCAACAGTACAGAAGTACAGGTGCATCAAACAAAAAAAAACTAAATAAAAAATATGAAGAGCTGCATGTTGTGCTCCTCAACAAACAGTGTGACTGATTAAATATTTTTGACTAGGGCTGTCCAAAATGTGGCTCTGGGGCCATTTGTGGCCTTTGAAATAATTTTGTTCGGCCTCTGATCCCATGTTGAAAATGGTAAACAACCGATGACCAAGAAAAATGTGGAAATTGTTTAACTTTTAATAAAGCAACAGTCCGAAACCAATATTTTCATTTTTTTGTGATATAAATATTTAATAAAAATCAGGTTTATTATTGAGCAGGTAAAGTAAAAAATAAAAAAGATCACAATAAACAAATTTTTTATTTAATGATTCTTGTGGCCCACTAGTAGTTCAGATTTGTCCGTTTTGACCCCCAGGAGAAAATGTTTGGACACCACTGTGAGACAGAAGCCATAAGAGTCGTTGGGTACCTGACGTGAACGCTGATTGGAGCAGTTCGGGCCAACAACGGCGTCGCTGGAACACTTCTACCTTCAACATTAGAAGCACTTCTGGGTAAAGAGTGAGTTGGGCTGCAAAAGTCAACAGAAGGTTTGTATAACTTACACAATCTTGTATGTCTGTTTAAGTGACAGAGGGACCAGGCTGGCAGCATACTGTACCTCTGAACTCTTAGACATTTACCTCACAGAGCTTGTGACCGAGTTGCGACGGGTCCTCATTTCATAGTAAATCTCAACAGGAGAGAGTTTCCTGCTGATCCTGTGGTCAGGGCTTCCCACGGTGAGCCGGGGCTGAGACAGGGAGCGCTGGTCAGCAGCAACGCTGGGTGAAGAGTCTGTGAGGAGACAAACAGCAGCAAATGGTGACCAACTGCAACATATACACCGATAAATACCAACCATTTCTGGGGTATTTAGGCAGAGTAAAATATGTAGAGAAGAACATTTATGTACAGTCGACTCACCGTTGTCATGTGATGTTGAATCCGACATAGAGCTGGTACTTTCTGACATCACAGTGTCTTCTAAAAGACAGAGAGAGTAATGTTTAAAATAAACATTACTCAGACAGCCCTAAATAAAAATCAGTGCCGTAGTAAGCGTTGCATGCATTTTAATCTCAGTATAAATGCAGCTGTTTCGACGTTTTTAGATTAGACTTTATTAATCGCTCAGGTTCCTCTGGGAAATCCAGTTTCCAGCAGCAGAAGAAACAGCTTAGCAAGAAACATAAGACAGCAAAATGTAATAAAAACACAAATGGAAATTAACTAATGTAATATTTTTAGAGAAATTAAAGAACAAACAGCCATATGAAGACCAATATCTCAGTGCTCATCAATAACAGATAAAGGAAGTGGCCATAAACTGTAGAGGTAAATATGTTCCTGATATGCATGACTTGTGATAATATATCCTGCCAAATAGTGCATCCACTGCAATGTCACACACTGTGTGTAGCAGAGGTGATTCAACATATTGTGCAGTTCTAGTTCAGATGTGAAGCATTTCACTGAGCTACAATGGCTCAGTCAAAGTCCACACCTAAATTCAATTGAGACTTTAAAGTTGACAGACTTTAAAGTCTGTCAGATGTTAACAGACATTTCCCATCCAATCCAACTCAACTTGAGTTCAACAGTAGGGAGAAGAAATTAAGCCTCTACATGTGCAAATGAAGTGTTATGCTTTCAGATTTTTATTTGCACAACAACTGAATACTAAGTAAACTTCTTTACAACAATACGTTACTTTGTGTTAGTCTATCACATCAAATTCAACAAATTGGTTTGTTGTTTGAATGTGAAAAGAGTAGAAATGCATGTGCATGACACTTAATATTTGTTTTCATTTGGAAGAAACAATGTCTTTCACCTGTATGACACCCCCTGTGAACTGCCCTCTTGCTGTTTAGGCCATTTCTGTCTGACTCAGAGTGTCTGCATAGAGCGCCGGTGAAGATCGCCTTCATCTGCTTTCTTTGGCCGGAGTCATCCTGAAGCCAGAAAACAGCCGTTCATATTACGATACAAGCACAAGCAGAGATCCAGCTAATGCCTAAAGCACTATTGATATTCAGGGGGATGGCTCACCTCTGCCTTGGTGCTCGGCGCCAGGCCAGCTCTGCGCTGCACCAGTGGGGGTTTCTCCCCGACCTCCAGAGGGAACGCACGCGGCAACTTCCCAGTCAGCTCCTACAGAGGACATTTAACAACGACTCTTTACTTGTCTGACAGATCCAACATGAGTTGACTGCACATAAATCCTATGAATGGCACTATGCACTAATATTTCAACAAATCAGTAGAGACAACTGTATATAAACTCTCGTCTGTTGTGTCAGGAATAAAATCCTGCAGAAGAGCAGAAACATCTGAGACGAGCCGCCCTGCTGCCAGAACCGTTTGAGTCCAAAAATAGGTGAAGTGAGATGGAGTGACTCACTACACATCCAGCTGAAAATGAGGGGATGTGTTAAACAGCTGCAAAGAAAAGCTGAGGGCGCTGTGGCCTTATTAACATGGGCTGACAATTCATTCAATTCATCTTCCGGCCATTGTGTTTGAGAAAACTGTGGCAAGTTGCTCCATGAGTCCGAGCTCAACGGTGGTCAAAGAGAAAACCTCTTCTCAGTCACATGGAAGAATTAGGTTGCTCTGTTAAATACTCTGTCATTAAGAAATATTTACAGGCATTAATAAATTTGTATGTCCGTGAAAAAGTAATTTTATTGTATTTAATAGCTTTTTAAAAAAGACAAAAATGTTAGGACAGTCTATCAAGAGCCTGTTTTACCTGGTTTTGTCACAATAATTAATTTTGGGAAACAATAAATTGTCCAATAAATTATTGCGATAAATGATAATGTAGTTATTTTGAGACCATTTTCAACTAATATAAAAATGCAAAATAAAAATTTATTGATCTCAAAGATCAATACATTTTAATTTCCATTTAATACTGGAACTGAGAGACATTTTACATATCCAAAATAAATAAACAAAACAACCTAAACAATAAATAAAGTGGATTGTGAAGTCTCAACAAAACACAAATTCCCTTCAGAACATATATTAGGCTCAGACAGAAAACACAGGAAAAACTGCCAAAAAAGTGCAAACTAACCACTTTGTACCGATTGTCAAATATTTGTAGAATTTTCCAAAAATGCTGACGTTTCAGTAATATTAAAGGGCAGCATCTCTAACTACACGAACAAGCATGCAAATGGATATTATCACGCTCATTTTAATCTCTCATGCAATTAATTGACTTATTACTTATTGTGACAGGCTTATATGTAGCCATCTATCAATTTCTGACACCTCTCCTCACTCTCAGCTTTGAGATGGGTTGCTAGGATTCTGGATGGTGAGCTGATCATAATCCGTCTTAAGTCATCGCTCTACAATAAACACAATTATCAATTCCTTTCACATTGCACAAACTGAGCAGAAGGACCACAGGCATTGTGCTCCTTCAGATTATGCACCTGGTGCACTAACCTGGCAGGACCGGTGTGTGTGAGACCCATGCGATTGCTCCAAAAAGCTTCTTTGGTTCTGAACGTGGTTGGAAGTAACTGCCTCATACATACATTGTAGTCAGAACAAATGCACTATTGTTTGGTCGATTTCTTGTAAAGTGTTGCTATGGTGAAATGAACCAGTCATAACTGGTCACTATGTATGTTTGTCTCAGTCTGGAGAGCGGCTGGTTTGCATTAAGGCCTACACACACACAACACACACACACAACACACACACACAGAGCTGAAAATGCTCAGTGACGATGTTACTAGTCGTGTACCTGAGTCGACATGCTAATGTTTCATTTCAGCCATTACTAGTGGAAGTAACAGTGGGGATGTTCTAATTCATTTAGCAGAAAATGTAAAGATGCCTCCAGTTTTAATTGTTTGGTTATATTAGTTTTATTTTTCAGCATCTTGAAAATAACTGATGATATCCACATGTCCAAGGAAGTAATAGGCTATAATATGTTTTTTTCACATGGTTAAAGGGAATGTTTTTTTTTTTATCCTGACCTTCATTTGGTACGTCTGAACACAGAAATGAAAGTCACTCACTGCTTCCTGCAAACACACTTGTTTAAGCTCTCCCACTCTGGCATTGAGGAGAGCCTCCAGGGTCTGCTTCCTCTCCTGCAGAGCTGCAATCCTCTCAGCCTGCAGTTTGCTGTCCTGGCAGCCTTGAACATCTGCAGGCCACAACACATGTAAAGCATCTTTAGATAGCAAACAACAGCAGCTTCACATTTAGAGCAAATGACTCAGGTTTACACGTACAGTAGCTAAAAAAAGAACCTGGTGCAACGAGTGTTATCACTGTCTCTTTTTTTTCTTTTTTGTACCGTTTTGTTCTCAGATTTCTACTTTTCTGATTGAAGTATCTTGCAGCTGCGATGACACTGTGTGAACAAAAGGTGTTCACACAAGCAGATGTTTTTTCAGCTGACTGCTCCCATGAGAAAACTTGTCAGAAGAAAAAACACAAAAACAAAAACAACAAGCTACTAAATAAATTTCTCAGGCCATTTCAAGCTTGTCCAGACATGATGGGCTGTTTTTTCCTCTTTGTTTTCTTACTCAGTGAGACGACTCTGCTACTCACCAGGAGTCCCCAAACCCATGGATGTTATCAGATGTCCTTTGACCTCCATGCAACGTAACTTTGAGGACACAACTCACTCTCCCAGCAACGCCCTTACCTGGATGAAGTCGGATTAGAGGTCATTTGCATCTGAAAGGCACGGATAGAAATGTTTGCAAGTTTCAATCTTTCCTTCCGTCTGACCTTGCAGCCATCTGTGGTGTTGAGGTGTGGAGGGAGCAGCATTTTTTTCTCCAAATTAGCAGTAGATAAACATGGGCGCGGTCCGAATCATGGGAGACACACAGGGAGGCGCAGCACCTCGGCTCAGATGGATAACGTCAAATTCTGAGAGAGATAAAAGAAGAAATACAGATTAATGTTATTATATTATTATGTTAGACTAAATATGGTATTGTTCTCTGCTGCTTTAGGTTCACACAAAAAATAAGAATTTAAACGTAAATCAAATGACATAGTGCAAGTAAAAGGGATAAATAAAACCAGTGGTTAGAGTTGCAACAATTCATAGATACACTAACTTTAGATACCGCTGCAATGCCTGGCAAATATAAAATGTTTCACACTTTGTCACATTGCAACCACAAACTCTTTACTATTTCATGAAATAGACAAACACAAGGTAGGGCACAATGGTAAAGTTATAACATCAAGGAGTTTAAAAAAAATAATAGAACATGGAAATATTTAAATTGTGCACTTATTACAGTACAGAGACAACAACTTTCTTCTTGTTTTATTACACTTTCAATGGGCTTAATTATTTAATTAAAGGTGTTGAAAAAAATTGTATCCCACACTTTAAATGTATAAGGAAATAAGCATTACTTTGTGCTGGCCGGTCATATTAAATTCACATGAGAGAGATAAACGTGATTCTACACTGAACTAGTTTTGAGTCTGGTTTTAACAGGCGTGTAAGAGATTCTGAACGAATGACTCTAAAATTAGCACTCGACTACAATTAGCAACTAATTAATTTGCAAAAAGATGGGAAATGAGACAGGGTAAGTAACATTAATAATGTATGGACTGAATTAGAGGAAGAGAAATGTATTCTCTTGGTAGTTTGTCTAGGTCTTGATTAAAGCAAAATGAGAAGAACAAGAAGAACGAAACTTAAAGGACTGAAACCTGGTTAGTGGGATCAGTAACAAAAGTAGGAAATTAATAAGTATCATTTTATCTCCTCCTGTCTTGACTTGCAACTCACCAAATTTCTGATTTTCCACCACTGAGAGATAATTCTGAAAATACTTAAATTAAGAAATGCACTCAAACCTTTGAAAAGTATCGTTTTCACTGAACTGAGGCAGATATCGTTTTGTTTCCATGTAGTATATGTGCCAAATGCACAAAGCTTCATCTCTAATATCCAACAGAGACCTGATATCCAAAAATAGTGACAGTGTTTTCTGCCAAAACCCCTTTACTCATCGCTGCTCGCAGATCGCTGCCATAAACAATCGCCCTTCTGTCTCTTTGCCAGTTGCTTAAATCATAAAACGACTTCCATCAGCCCACAAATCCACACCAAGGGCTCTTAAGGCCTGGCGCACAATCGCCGTGGCTGAGGCTGCTTCAGCCGGTGCTGCGTCTTTGAAACAGAAACATTTATCTACCGGTTAGTTAGAGCAGCCGCCTTCGAAGTTCTGCTCGCAATCAACTTGCTACTTCCTCGCTTTCTGTGAAGACGGACATTAGATGCTTCAAAAGTTAGTGTTGGCTTCTATCCTGAAAGTGAACCGGTAGCCTGAGTATGTGTGAAAGCCTCCGCCCCCCCCCCCCCCCTCCACCAAGGCATGCCTGACCTCCCTTTGACAGACAAGTGGGAGCCTTTCACAAAAAAACATGTGGCAGACTTACGACTGCCGCCCGGACAAAAGCTCATCACATGAATCCCGTTAGACCGAGTGGAGTCTATGATGATCGGATTTTCACTGCTAATCTACTGGACTAAGGGGAAGTTTTTTGTTGTTGTTGGTTTTTTTACCTGAGATAAACAATACGCCGTCACATCTGTTATCGGATGTGCAGCCGAGTGGAAGAACCACAGAGAGAAGCGCTTGAGAAAACAAGAGGGAAACATTTGGTATTCATCTAGGCAGCTGAACGCGGGAGCCAAAAGGTTGCCATGCCTCTTAAGAATTGCTCTGTTGTGCCACAGAAACATTTGCTCAGACATTTGGTGCCTTTCTCAATAAAGATGTTCCCACCATCTTGACCAAAAACAAATATTTCACTCTTGCAGCTCTGCTTGTGTTCTTTAATCCTTTGACATACAAAGAAAAAAAACACCACCACATTGTTCCTGTTGGTAAGTGTAGATTCAGGGCTATAATTTTCACTTTAACTGGACAGTTTATATTCACCAGATCTGCTGGCTGACGGTGGATGATTTTAACAAGGTTTCATAAGTAAAATTGTGCAGCTTTTTCCACTTTGAGGCAACATACAAAGAATATAAAAAGAACTAAATCGATTTTGTGGGGATTTTATGTGACAGACCAACACAAACTAGTTGGGAAGTGGAAGGAAAAGATTTATGTTTTTAAAAAAAAACTTATGAAGGCATCTTTTTGGTGTCAATTAGGTAAAAACAAGTGGTTGCACTTTATCTAGAAGTATAATAGCAATTAACACAAATGTTTGACACTTTCCTTTGTGAAAGAACACTGAAATATATTATTTTCATTTTGGGTTTTACATTAAGAGGAGACATTAAGATTTTAAAAAACAGAGTATGTCCTATAAGGGAAAAAATAGAAAAAAAAAGAAATGTGTGTGTTTGTGGAGTGGATTTAAGGAACTGGTTAAATGCTGGATTGAAACAATACAAAGACATAACTCAGTTTAAAATAAGATATAAAAAGTCATTTTAAATGCTTCTATGTTGGAGGATGTAAGCTGATGGTACAGAGTGAAGGACTCAGTTATCATAATAATGCTTTTGGTGGATCTGGGAAGAAATGGACTAGGTGTGTTATCTCTGTGTTGTAAAATAAATTGTTCTGTGTTTCTTACTTATTATTGTTCTTTATTTTATACATGCAAATGTTTGCATGTATACTTACTTACTTACACAAGGTAAGTGTAAGTAAGTTAAGTATCCTCTGGACTTCTGGGTTGCTAGATAAGTATAAATAAATATTCTCTGGACTAAGTGTGCTCTAAATTTATAAAGGTAATGAGTACTCCACAGTTTCTAAGTAATAAAAAACCCTAAATGTTCATGTTCTGCAAGATTTTTTTTCTGGATTCTAAGTTCATTCTAATTCATTTTTGGGTTGCAATAAAAGGAGTCTCTGTATCTAAATAGTAAGTACTCTATAGTTTCTAAAAAATAAGCTAAAGAGTGACTAATAAACTAATATACTTAGTCTCTGGTTTCCAAGTTTATTCTAATTCCTTCTCTGGGTTAAAAATGAGTATTCCACAGTTTCTAACAAAATAAAATAAAAAGAGGAAAGGACACATTACGGCAGATGGCAACATTCAGACAAAACAAAGGGCAAAACAAAGACATGAGTGAAGGCGGTGACGTCAAAGGGCCATGAAACCATGTTGCTCAGCCTCCCGGCAGACGTCTGATCAAGAGGTTGTTATTTAGGAATGTCCTTGGGAGCGCTCAGCTCCACATGGATAACATGGATAACAGGAGGAGTGAGGGGTGAATGTCTTCAGTCGGGAAGATTATACATTTCAATCTTCCCTTAAGTCTCTCTGATACATCTCAGTTCCCAATCATCCAAATTAGTTTGGTCATTCCACTGAACCAAAACTAACATCTCCTAGATCGATTCCCTTCTGTTAGTGAGTTTTAGAATCCTCAGCTGGGCTGCGAGTCTCAGCAAGACTCGCATCCAACTTGCGTCTCTGTCCACACCAACAGTCTGAGTGTTTGCTAGTTCAGCCAAGTCCGTCACAAATTTGTCGATAAGCCAGGAATCTGCAAGCTCCAAACAGCAGAAATCCTGTTATCATGAATAAATCCAGGGTGAATCCTGCCGGGTGTGTCCCCACAGGACAAGAGGGCTCTCCTGTGCCCAGACGTCTCGTCAAGAAAATTTTATCAATTGCATTGAGAGATCGGTTGACCAGATCCATAATTTGTAGATTTGGAGGATGTGCAAAAAAAGGCTTCAAAAATATAGAAAAAGACAAGACAAAGACAGAGCAAGCAGGGCAGGCATGGGCAGAGCGGGAGCAAAGGAAAAAAAGTGTCTGCCTTCATCGAGAGCGAGAGAGAAAAAAATAAAATAAAAAATATATATCATGCAATTAATTGGTTATTTCTTATTGTGACTGGCCTATTTGTGACTCTTTAAATAAACTAAACTAATTAGGTGTTAGTTTTTAATGGTCTATCTTGTACAATACAAATTGAATACATTTAAGTTGGTGGTTGTAACGTGATAAACTGTGAAACAGTTCAAAAGGTCTGACAACTTCTTCATGGTGGTATTCATCTCACGAGGACAACATCGTCAACGCTGGTCGTCCGTCCAGCAAAACAAGCTATTTTATTCCAACTGAGCTCCTGGTTTCTCTAATTAAATTACTGGAGTCTGTATGGGCCTGGTGTGCGTAACGAGTATCAGATGAGATAAGTTGGCCTTGAACAATACAGTCAGTGTTTGCTACACTTCAGTGTGTAATTATAATAGCCTGGTTGTAGCTCAGCGCTGTGCGTTAATGAGGTTTCGGAGAAGTGGCGGTTTGAACACAAAAAACAGGCCCAACAAAGAGGAAGACCAGGTTTAAACCTTTGATCATTACGGCATCTAAAGTACAGGGCACCTGACTTCTAAACGTTCAAAAACATCTGGTTTGCAGATGTGGGCAGGTACAAAGGAAGCAGATTCCAGAGGGATGCTGGTGGGACAGTGGAGAATCAGATAAAGACTCGGAGAGCAGCATCAAAGAAAGGATTACATTAAGGCATCAACAGAAGAGACCCGAGCATCAGATCATCAAACGCATGTTGACTTTGCATGTGTAGAGCTTTAGATGGCACCCAGGAGGCCGTGTTAGCTAAACATGGGCTGAGATCTACCCTGGTACAGATCACAACACTGGAGAGGCCCGAACGTCGCATCTTCATCTTCGAACTAATACACAAGAGATTATAACGTTCACAGTAAGATTAACTCTTCAACTCGTACGGATTTATACGCAGCTTTTATCCCTACATGATTCCAATCATTCTGTTTCGCTGCTTCTTGCTTTCATCTCACTCACGTTTTATTTGTAGAGCATGTTTCATATGGTCAAGTGCTTCCTGACAACAATCAGCAATCACATCAAAAAATACCAACCAGGAAGTAAAATTATAAGGCGACTAGAATAGAAAGTGTCATTAACTGAGGGCACACAATTGTGATCAAATGAGAAAGTACCAGAAACAGAAATCATTATAAGAACACCACAGCAATTTCTTGTTGTGTTTAACTCAACAAGAAATACAGATAAAAACAATAAAACACATTCATTAAAGTTGCAATCTAGTGTCTATTTCTCAGTCATTACATGACAGTCATAAGTTGTTTCTTGAAGACTTCTCTCATTCAAAAAATGCAAAAGAAAACAAGATGTCTCAAAATCTCAAAGAAAAAAGTTAATAAAGGTGGAAAATATAACAATGAATCAATAAATTAGCTAACAAATCATATACTATGAAAATAAAAATCAGCCCTGTATACACTGAGTCAGAACATCAGAACTAAGTACTCACTAATTTCTGTCTATAAATCTATCAATAGATGTTTTCAGTTTAGAGAAAATATTCATGTGCTCTGGGGCATTAAAACTATTTTCTTTGCGACCGCTCTCATTAAACATTGTGCATTTTTATGTGTTCTAGTCCAAAGGAAAAAAACTGTACATTTGTGAAGACTTCCAGAAATCTGCATCAATGCATCTTTTCTTTAAAGGAGGGAGTCTCCAAAACAACGATTGGTGGATCAAAAGTGACTGAAACTTCAGTCTTTCTCCAGAACAAAACACAATACATATTTAGCTGAGAATCCTATTAATTAACACTTAACACGCTGTAGAAAGTCTATTTTCCTTCCTACAGCAGGCGTCTTACAATCTGTAGAAATCAAAACACTTACAGCTTGTATGTTTTAAATTCTTCACCTTCCTGAGATCATAACCAGTCGTGTCGTGCCACTATTAGTAATTCATTGCTGAAGAGTCTGACCACAAATCCACGTGTTTTTACAACAGTAACTTGTTATGTTTGCTGGGCAGCTGACGCATAAAGGAGCAGCTGGACGCGTTTGTCCAGCTTGTCATGGACAGGTGAGGCCGACACCCGCATGTTGACTATTGTTGGTGTTGACGCAGCTGCTGCTGTTGTCAACTTACACATGGTACCTGCCCCCTCACCCTGCTGACCGCCTCGAGGCCAGGCTACAAGTCGGAACTTCCAGTTGGATTAGAGCGAGGATCACAGCTTAGAGTTTATTTAGAGCGTGTCTCTTTAAAATGACCATGACAAAGATTGCAGATATGAACAGCATACAGCTGTTGCTGAGTTTCCACTACAAATGTGAGCAAATCCTTGTCTGTGATCTGCTGATGTAGAACAAAAATATTCCCAATGAAAGTAAAATCACGTGTGAATAAGCTTGTTCCCGCGATAAGTCGTTACAAATCATGTCAGGGACGGATGTAAACATTTTTATTATAATTCAGCCATGGCCCTGGCATCATCATCTATCAGCCATCAGAGGAGACATCTGTGTCTTATTGGAGTGACAAGCAGCCTGGGAACAGCTATGAATGCTGGGGTTTGGGCAAGTCAGAGATTTTACAGAAGAGCTATGGATTCACCATGTGTGAGTGACTGGGCCTGTCACAATAAACAATAAATTAATTAATTGCATGATAAATTAAAAGAGACAATTTTCATTTGATCTATTGTTTCTCTTTTCTCTCTCATTTAAAAAAAACTACATGATAAAAGTCTTCAGTCTGATGTTTTGTTCTCAACTTAACCTTTTCTGAAGGATAATTTTATTTCCAGAGTCCTCATACGAACTCATTTCATTTATTGTTTCTGTTGTTTTATTTATTTATTTAGGATATTCCAAATATCTTCCAGTTCCAGTGTCCAAATGTTCATTGGAATTTAAAGTTTATTGATCTTTGAGAATGTGTTTCATTTCATGCATTTATTACTATTATGTTACTTGAAAATGTTCTCAAAACAACAATGTCATCGTTTATCGCAATAAGTTCTGGGACAATTTATTGTCCAGCAAAATTGTTATGACAGGCCTGTGAATGACACGCAACTTTTTATGAACTATGAGACGCTGTGAGAGCTCTGGTGGAGCCAGCTGCACATTGTGTAAAAAAACCCCAAAACCATCATCCTCCAACTACTTCCTGTCTTCTTCTTTGTCGTTTTCACCAGTAGTAACATTCAGTTGTTGACCATGCGACGTGTGTGATGTGAAAAAAGTGTCTTCATACAGATGGAAAACCACCTCATCCTGACCATCATAACTTTTTTTAATCTAAAAACATGATTTTTTTGGTCATATTTTAAATAAGCCAGTTTATTTTTGTAATTTCAAGTTCCACAATTTTATTGTTAATGGAAACCCAGTTACAGACTTGCACTCCGTGTGTCGTCTGTCCTCTGAACCTCTCTCTGTGTGACTGCGTCGGCTCAGTCAGTGTGGAGGTTTTACCCCCACCTTAGCGACCTCAACCAAAGGAACTGTGCGAAAGTTTACGGGAGGTCAGGTGACCCCAACCGACCCCTGATTACGAACTAATCTCCAGCTGTGCGATCTGTATCCACTATATACTGATCCATAAACACACAAGGCAGCACAAAGGAGGCTCACACCGACCAATCACATCGGTGTATTAGCCCCTCTTCTCTGGCTTTGAGTCACCTTTGCTCCTACCACGGGCAAAACATAGACCTACTGATTGCCATCCACCTGGAGTCTGCCGTGATAGGCTGGGGGGAGAGAAGAGGGGTAGCAATAAAGAAAGGAATGTGCTTCTGTAGTCCAAGGGGATTATTTCCATACGTTTCCCCCCCTCTGCTCTACACACCTGGAGGGACTCCTGCATGTACTAAAAAGAGTGTTTCTACTCTCTGTAATCCGCTTTGTTGATTTTGGAAGCAGCTCATCGCTTTTGTCTCAGTCAGATTTATGAAGGCAGCCCCGGCCCTGCAGTCAGAGGCTTTACTTACACGCACATACAGTAGCTTCTCTGATCTGATTTCATTTTCCCTTTTTGTGATTTTTTTGTGCTTATACGATTTAAAGACAAAATGGGTTATCTTGTGGCTAACAAGACCACCACTTGATAAGGTCTGGGACTTGAATCCTCCCCAAGGGTGTTTTCATGTTAAATCTGTGCAGATGTTTAAGTAGATCCATGTCAAGAGAGAGCACAGGACTTTTACTAAGCCAGTTGACATGGTTATAGAAAAAAATTAAAAAGATGAGAAGAGCAGAAATAAAAACAGATAAAAATAACAAACAGGATAAAAGAAAACCCTCTACGATACAACTGGATGTGCACCCAGGTCCAGATTTACATTGATGCCCTGGGCTGGAAATCGTTTTGGTTCCCTAAATAATGGTAATGCTATTTATGCTAATTACAGTACATTTATATGTCCTATATATAACCACATATGAACTGACGATACCAACTAATTAGGTTTAATGCATCCCTTGTTTCCCACTCCAAAAAAAATACTATATTCATATACTTATTCTTATGCACAAAAATCCCAAGATATTATTACAACTGACCTGGTATTAGCCTATTACACATATAATAGCACAATGTTTGCAAAACATGTATTCATAAAACAAATAATAATACTCTGTGGGCACCCCAAATAAACTGTAGCCCTGGGTTACCGCCACTTTAAGCCCTTTCTAAGGTCAAGGCCAGCTTGCACCAAGAAATCACTAAATACACCAATGTAAGCAGCATAAAACTGCACTGACAACACTCTTCCATGATTAAGTTGTTACAGAGGGAAGAAGACCAATTTCCCAGTTTTCAGAATAAATGAGATGTTTAATATGAAATCACAAGAAGCTCAAGAGCTTATAGAGAAAAAACAAATTTTCCTTCAGGCAACACAGAGACTTTTATACACTGCAGTAAAAATCTATAAAAGATAAAGCTGCTCTCCTTTATCCCTTTGATGATTCCAATTCTATCAGGAAATTCAGGGAAGGAATAGTTTACAATGCTACAGGGCATGAACCATTATTTTTGAAGGAATAAAGCTGAGTATTTATGCTGCTACATACTGAACAGTGCAATATAAGCAGTTTTTTTTAACTTATCATTTTGTACAGCTTTGTCTGTCCCAGACAATGTTTGCGTCAGTGGCACTGATTGGCTCTGTAACACTGGCTTGTGACATAACTGTTTTATTAACATGTAATGTGACATAAATTAGATCCATTTTCAATTCATCCAGAAAGCAGAACTAAAGATTTTTGGTTTTAGTTATAGTTTTTCAAGATTGGCATACATCAGGATCAGGCCAAAAGCTGATATCAGAGGAACAAAATCTCTGATTAGCACAGATATGACTAATAATTCACCCTCTCAGCTGAATTTCATATTTAAAAACACATGCAGGGAGTGCTAAATTGAAGTGACATAACTTCACATTTGAGGTGATCTAGCAAAAATACAAACCAAAGGTGGTATGTCCAGACAAAGTATTTCATTTGAAATTGCTTAAACAGTTGAGCAATGAGATTATGGGTCTAAGATACTTAATGTATATAAAATAACATACATTTTGCAGACTGAAGTTTTTGATCATGAATCAAATAATCAGACTTTTTTCGTTCTTGAAAACATGGACGGACCATTTGTTTACATGAAGGTAAACCAAACACTTAAAAAAATGACATAAGTTTCAACTGTCTACCATCGCAAAACACCTAATATCATAAATGTACTAAAGATGGACCTACACAAGATTCCATTAGATGTTTACCAGAAAACAGAGGCGACAATCATCCTTCAGCTCAAAATAAAACCATATCTAAGTTCTGAAAGCAAAGACAAAACAAAACATGGGGGTAAGTAGATGATCCTGGAGGCACTGACTGACCAACAACTTCTTCTGGATTAGCTTTTTCCACATCCCCACAGGCCTTCTGGTTCAGGAATCTGTTAATAATAGGGCTTAACGAGTCTGCATGGGAACAGGCAGCGCTCATGTAGGTGGAAACAGAGAAACATGTGAGAGACAGCCGTATCAGGAGAATGCAGCAACAGGGAGAACTTGTATTCCCAGAAAGCCTGACACAGATTTGTACTCCTTCATGGCCCCCGATTATATTCATGTATATGGATGCGGTCCGCGCATTTCCCGCTTTCAATATATTGGTGCCACGGAAAAACAGTGCGCTCGCTTGCACCCAGATGAAAAATAATTTGGCCTTATTCCACGCAGTCCTTGCATTTAATGCGCAGACGTGTCGTTCAGCAAACAGCATGTCCCCTCATTAAAGCCCGGCTTGTCAGGCTGCAGCTACCCCGCATTGAGGCAGCAGCACCGGCTCTTAATGAGCCACCCAGGACTAATTCATTCAAGCAATACCATTTCGCAGGTGTGTCTTTAGGCTGGTCTAAAAACAGGACCTCTGCTTATTTTTTTTTATTTATCTATGTTTTTTTTAACCCCATAAATACTTCTGTTGACGTCGACTTAAATGTTAATGTAACATATAAAAGCAGTGCTGACGAAGATACCCCTCGTCCGCCCAGTCAGGATGAGAGAGACATCTTGGAGCTTACCAGGGAGCATGACCGATGCCTTCGAAGGTCTTCGTGGTCCTCTGTAGCAAAACCCAGCCGGGCAAAAACATTCCTGTGGCAGACTAAAAGACAAAAACACCCTTCGTTGAAAAAGCTACAATTAGCAAAAAGGTGTGGAAATTGGTCGCACGCGCTTTAAAAATAAAAAGCCCTCGGTTCACGGTGGCTCCGCGTGCCAATTGTAATTCACCAGCAGCCTCGCGACCTCCGCTGCGTCGGAGCCGCGCGCATCTCAGTCAGCAGAGTCTCTTTTCCGCGAGAAGAAAGCTCCCCCTTCTCCACCGACCGAACAGCCGCTGTTTTTTCACGGCCAGCTGAGACGCTACTGTCACAACACAGAGGCCCCTCCCAGATGTTTCATGCCTCCCAGTGTGCGCCAGTGATACTAATGTCATCCAGTTGTTATTAAGCGGAGTGGCATGAAACGGAAAAGCAGTAACATCTAAGTGAAGTGATTTTCCTCCTTTTCCTTCTTAGTTCAAGTAAGATTAAATGTGTATTAAACTCGCATACATTGTTGCTAGAAATAGTTAGTAAATATTCTAAAAGTAAAATTGTATTTGTATGTGTGTGTGTTAATACACCAAATATATATTTTAGTTCAGAGAAAAGGAATGAGAGTCACTTGAATCAACACAGAATAGTGTAAACTACTGCTTTGCCATGAGACAGTATAAGGTGGTCGGCATGGCCACTGCACAAATAGTTTTCCTGGAATGGGAAGTTGTTTCTCTGCCATTACAAGAAGATGATTGGCGGCATTAAGCCCCTCCTCCTGGCTCTGATTGGTTGTTTTTGACCGGGAGCTGTGCATTTCTTCAATATCTAATACTAGCGCTTGGAGGAGGTGAAGGAGCTCTATCCTTTCACAGATTTTCTGACTTTTACGTTTAAATGGTTTTAACATGCAAGAAGAAAACTAGATTTCAAATAAATCTACATAACCCAAGAAGCAGCTAATTGATTGCACAAAATGCAAGGCAATCCTGGAAGAAAATCCGTTATGCATATCTTCCAGCAGGTCAATAATCCAAAACATAACCAAACCTAAGCGTATATTTAAACAGTTTAAATTTCTCTGACTAACCTTTAATCTTTTAAGCAAAGTAGAAAATTTAAGTTTCTATATATGACATAAAAAGAATTAAATTAAAATCACATTTTTTTCCCTTTCCTATTTAGCTATTTGATCACAAAAAGACATTAAAATACATTGCAGTCTGAGTGGTATTAGCAAAAATAAAAAACAGGATGAAGCTTGAGACATAAACAAGATCATAATATCAGATGGAGGCTCAGATTTAACTGTTTGGAAAAAATTGTAGCTAGGCAACCAATTCATGATTTAGGCAAAGAAGGGATGTTAAATACGGAGCTAGAAGGATGTGTAGACGGGTGTGACAGAGGTGGACGGTAAGAATTAGGCATCTCTGGTAATCTGTACAAGAAGCAAAGTCACAATTAAATTCTTTTATTAATAACAGAAAAACATTTTCTGTCTCCAAATGCAATAATTAATCCAAACTGAACACAATAAGTTCCTCGCTCTCATGATCAGAACACATGATCCATAGAAAAACCAACTAAATTTTGCGTACTGATTTTAAAGTCTTTGATCCAACTCTTCCAACATGATTTCCTCCGATGACTAAATTACAATAGAATTTTAAAGTATCAAATATACACAAAGTAATTGAAGAAAACATGATAACCAAAATACATATGTTGAAAATGCATAAAGTTTCACATTGTCAAAAAAGTCACTGAGTTATTCCACAAACATCCCAAAGCAGACAGCAGGGGCAGCAGACAAAAACGGGAAAAAATGATCCGATTGCTTTAAACTCTATTAAATAATTTAAAATATTTGTATTAGCCATGGTTGGAAATCAGGGAAAGAGTCTAAAAAATTAGGCTTCATCAAAGTTTATGAACGGCAACATCTGCCTGATGACTGGGCTCCAACAGCACCTTCATTTAAGAACATCACTTTGGAGTACACAAGCACACACACACACACACACACACACACACACACACACACACGGGAAGTAAACAGGCCCTCAGAACAATTACATACAAATATCCTTAACTTTTGACGTTACGCTACCCTTTGTGCAAAAAACATCTGCCAGAGCCCCTCCAAATTATAATCTTTCATGGGTTTTCACCATTTAAGTTGCACATCTTTCAGCTTAAATGTGACAACTGTTTTCTTAAGAAAAAAAAAAAAACAAAGTCCCACTCTGTTTTCGGGTCAGGAAGTGACCGGACGAGATAATAACATGGAGAGGTAGTGTTTTGTTTCTTTCAGGAGCAACTCACTCACTGCCAAACTGCTACCGTTTTTCATTTTAAACACATTCTTATTTGACACACTTGCAAGTTTCTTTCTCCCGACGGCCAAACTCGCGCCGGCTGTTTTGCAACGGCATACGTCAAGAGAAAAAGTGTGCTGGAGACATTTCAAAAGACAAAGCCAACAATAAGCAAACGGTTTCTTGGAAATAAAAGGATTGGAAAGAGAGAAAGAGAGGCAAAAAAAACTGCTACATGTCAAAAGAAGCTTGCTGGTCGTTTCGTACAGAGAATGTCTCCATTTGTATTCTTCGTTACAGCAAAGGATACAAAGTAAATTTATGTGATCCACAACGTTATTTATGAGACTACTGTAAATAATATCTGCCTGAGGCGATCATGATGTCATGTTTACTTGCCTCTAAAATAAAGAAGATTCTACTCTAAAATGCAATCAATCAATGGTAAAGTAAGAGCGTACAAAACAGAAATTAGAGCGAGTCAGTAATATGACGAGAGTGGAAAACTAGAGCTACAAACTGTCCAATTTGCAAATTAAATTGTTTTCAATCAGAATCCAACTGTCATTTAACTCCATTATTCTTAAATACTGGTGTAGCACGGAAACAAGCACGGAGACAAAAGTTGCCAGCGAGAAAAACTGCCTAAAGTATCAATTTGTTTGAGGACTGACTATTCAAATATGCAGTAATAGCAGTAGCAGTAAAGGGGCCATGTTTTTCAAGTAAGAGACAAAGGCATCATGGGAAATTAAAATACATATTCCCACACACTGCCAAAACACACAGACAGTTGTTTAGAAAAAACGTAAACACCAGTGTGATAAAAATGTGAAAAAAATGTATATATATATATATATACTCATACAGCTCCTGGAATTCCTTTGGTGATTTTCAAAAAGGTAAAACATACTATCACAGTCCAGAGGTAAGTGTCAAATTGTCTCTCAACTGTACAATATAGTGAGAAAATAGAAAAGGAAATGGCACAAAATAGAAGAAAACAAAAAAAAGAAGAAGAAGTCACTGCTTCCATCCAACTGTGTTTTTTCACTCTCTGTGATGGATTTGAAGTTCTTGTAGTGCTTTGCAGCTCGCGCAGATCCGCTCGTTCTTCTTGACCAGGTAGTCGCACGTGGCTGCCCGCTCCAGGACGATCGGCCCTTTGTCGAACAACGACTGTTTGTTTGGGAGTCCCTGGCACACGACATACCGCTCCAGAGACAGCAGCAGGCTGACCACGTCGGTGGCCGTGCCGAGCCGCGACGGGTGGATGTCGTAGAGCGGGTGGATGGGCAGCAGCGGCTGCTTCTGGACGGTTACCTGGTAGCAGAAGCCCGGGTCGATCAGCACTATGGTGTCGGCCATGTTGGACTGCTTGGAGCACTGGATGAGCTGCAGCTGCGGGCCCTCCGCCATGATGGCGTACCAGAGGATGGGCAGCACGGAGGAGCGGAGCGAGTGGAGCAGCTTCATCAGCTGGTTTTCCAGGTCCACGCCGCTTTCCGCCGGATTCTCAGCCAGGCTGAAGATCTGTGTGATCTGTGGATGATCCGAGGAATGAACAACATGGGATTATTTGGGAAACACGTTGGAAAAAAAATAAATAAATAAAAAGAGAAACACCGGACACTCACCATGGGGAACTCGTCCTCGTCATCTTCCATGTGCTTTGGGGCATTTCTGCCTGTGTGCGATTTCTCTGTATCCCACTGACTGTGATGGTCCTTCAGTAAGAAATACAGTCTAATGAGTTAAAACCGTTGAGCATAATGAAGCATCATCTCACAAACACTTTAAAGAAAAAAAGAAACATGAAGGAAAGCTTATCAAAAAGAAAGTAGGGATGCATGATATATCAGCACTGACATTGGTGTGAGTGCATCAGCATCGGTTTGAAGCATAAATCTGAGCTGATACTAACAACATATATATACTTCCATCTCATTGTCTTTCCTTTCTGGAGGGGAAGTGGAAGAGGTTGCTCGCGTGGTATTTGTTTGGTCATGTGACACCGATAATGATGTAATGCAGGATTGTGGGAAGTTTCACTGAAGCAGAAACGCAGTAATGTGGTTTCAGTAAATATCGGTTATTGGCCGTAACAGCAGTATTAACATTGGATACCAATATCGGCCCAAATTTTCATATCGGACGATACGGCTGAAAAATGTATCACAATACAAGAGTTTAACATCGATAAAAATAATTGTTTATCCGTTTTTTGTTCAAAATACGTTCAATCTGGTGTTGTGGCATTTCCTGGTTTAACCTCTGCTGCAAGAGTTAATCACCAGCAGGTGGTTGCTAGGTAACCAAACAGTGAGTGAGAGGTTGAGGACTAAAGCTTTTCCTCAGCCTACATCCCCCACAATGCAGTGCGGTTCTGGATGCGAGTTCAGGGAAATTCTTGAGTACTTTATCAGACTTGTTATCTATTGATATATTATTGATTTAATACCCACACAGTAAAAAAAATTCCGTAAAAAAACAGGAAAATGTACTGGTAATTTTCTGCCAGTACATTTCCTGTTTTTTTACGGAATTTCCAGC
>CAEGAF010079440.1:0-21821 GCA_903067075.1 Micropoecilia bifurca | reverse complement strand
TATGAGTCACATTCTAAAAGAATCCGACCTGAGCTGTTCACACTGCCATGAAAAGATCGGATACAGGTCACATTACGTCAGAAAAATCGGAATTGGGTCACTTCAGGCTGCAGTGTGAACAAACCCTTACTTGCTTTAATTTGAGTTAGCTGGAGCCTGTAATGGCTGGTTAATGAATACTTTTGAGGAATCTTTATTTTCTGACTGTTAATTTAACAGGGCAACTCCAGATCCTCTTTTATTTAAAAAAAATCTGAGTCTACAGAAGAATGTGAAGTTTAAGGTAATTCCCTTCACATCTGAGGCTCATAATAAAAATGTACACTGATCAGACATGTTGATAACCCACCTACCCGGAACATATTCCTGTCATTTCTTCTTCTGGCAATAAAATAAATTGATCAGCAGCAACTCCATGAAGACAAGAGGAATGCAAATATTAGTGATAAATATTTGACTTCCTGTTTATAGAGTATTATGACTTGGAGAGTCCAAACACTCCATGTGCAAGAATGTGCTTTCCTTCAGCCTCTGCTTCATCTCCTCTTTACCATTTTTCTTTTTCCCTCTACATTTTTATCGCCTCAAATCAAACACATAAACAGACTCCTGAGTCTTTCCCCCTCCAGGACTTGGAGTATTTTCTTTATGTAATATTGCAGAGTTGGGTTTGAGTAAGCCAGTGAGTCGAGTGAGCTTTGATTAATTCGGAAGCCACTGAAATTTGTCATTCGTTTGCACCGACACTTGAGCAATATTAACTGGATGCATGAGTCCCCAAAGGAATCAAACTGCAGCAGCTCAAATGATGTAAATTGATTTTTACACGGCTGGAAATAAATCTTAGCAAGTTTTCACCCTTCAAGTTACAGGCACGATTCATCTGTGTCACTTATTAAACCTCTTCATAAATGATATGATTATGTCTCAAGTTGCAAGTTTGATCTGTTAAAGATCCCTTCAGGACAGACCGACTGAATCAGGTACAGCTTGATGAAGGCCGGTCACTATGACAACTCTTGCTGGACGATAAATTGTTCCAGAAGTTATTTAAATAAATGCTAAAATTGTTGCTTTAAAACCATATTCTTGTGATAATTGTTAAGGAAAGATAAATAAACTTTAAATTCTGATTGATATTTAACACTGGAACTGGAATACAATTTAAATATCCAAAATAAATAAACAAAACAACAAATAAAATAAAATGAATCATGAAATCTCTGTAAACAAACTTGGACAATTTTGAGACCAATTTGCCAGACTGAAGGCTTTTGTCATCCTGTGTTTGGTAGAAAAAGAGCGAAAAGAGAAAAATGATAAATGAAGCAATTGAAAATGATTGAGGTAGTTTTAATTTATCATGTGATTAATTGATGTATTGCTTATTGCGACTGGACTAGCCTGATGATGTAATGAGATATTAACACCTGTTATATAAACTTCAAGGTTTATGAATCTTGACTTTATGAATCAGATTTATCTTGACTAATTGTACATATAACCAAACTAAAAATTAAACAGTTAATTATCATTTGGAAAAATCCATTTTTATTAAATAACTCTAACAACGAATATACCATAAAAGGCATTAATTCGCCCAGTGGAAGCCATCTTGGCATTACCACCAAAGCTAACATTCACATTCTTACTTATTTCCATTCTTTGGGGTGCAGCTAATCCTGATGCATAAAAATAAAAGAAATTCACACCACCAGCTGATATCTGTGATTAACAATTCAAATATTGTTTAAATAAAATAAATAAAACCTTAAAAATGAACATACCTGCACAGAATGGAATTAAACAGTTCAGCAACACAAAAAACACACCAGTTGACCTGGTTCTACTGGTGCAATAAAAACAGGAGTTTTGTCAGTTTAGGAGTTTTGTCAGTTTTCTGGTACGAACCACATAAAAACCTGCAACACAGCATTAAGGCCAAAATCAGTCCATTCTCCACCGAACTATATGTGAAAAAATATAAACTAACATTTTAGTTTATTAGAAGCACGTTAGCTAAAAGGCTGTAAAATATTTTCTTCTCTACTGCAACTTTTAGATCGTAAAATCAGCTGAAGCTCCGTGAGAAACTCACTTTCCTTAGTAACGGCGTCGAACGCCAGGTCTGCGGGAGCAGGAAGTGACGTCACAGATTACGATCGCAAAAATAAACAAAGCTTTCTCAAAATTATTACATAGATCTTATTTAAATAATGATTTCGGGATAAAAACGAAAGACAACTAAATTAAGAAAATTTTAACTAAATCACTAAAAATGCATACATATAATTAACAAGTGAGGAATTATTGTTGGAATAATTACATTTTCTTTTTTCAATGCTACAATTGCATTGGATTTGAGGTGAATGGGACCATTTTGTTAATTGTATACTCTACATAATTGGTTATCTGCAGTGTGACTTCTGTAATAAAAGCAGGAGTTTTTTCAGTTTTCTGGTACGGAGCACATAGATTTGTACTAACAATGACAAGGAGAAATGGGATTTTGTTAGTACTAGTCAATCTGAACAACACTCTCAGATGTTAACACTCAATCTGAGAGCAGATACAATGACATTACAAAACAATTTTGATCAATCATTTTAAAAATGAAAGATTACTTTTAAAGTAGAAACCACAAGACAGCTGCCAGAATTCAGAGAAATTATTTAAAAAAATTTTAAAAATCTATAATTATTTTCTTCGCACAGTACATGAAATGTTAACGTTTATGACAGGACAATTAGAAAAAGACTTTACATGAATGAACTTTTGTGGAAATATCCATAAAAAGAAATGAACGGACTAACTAGGATTTACACCTGAATGATGGTTAAGACTTTTGAAAAATCTCCAACAATGAGGCTGTAAAGAAAAAATGTTTTCTTCTTTTTTGCATTGCAGCCATAAGAACCATGTGCCTTGCAGTCAGTGAGCAAACCTTTAACTTCTCTTTATGACGACATATTCCAGAGGCAAATGTGAGTCCATCTGTCCAGCAGCTGGAGCTCGGCCTGAATTGGGTCATCAACAGGACAATGATGCAGGACACAGCAGCAAATCTAAAACTGGATGCCTCAAAAGGGAAGAACCAGTGTTTTGTAATGGCTCAGTCAAAGTTCAGATGCTTACAATAACTACATTTTTTTTGGATGAGAACAAAAAAAATGCCTGTAAAAATTCCTCCATAACAATAAAAAAGACTAACAGTTTAAAAAAAATAGTACAAGTTATTATTATCTAGAGTTATAGGATGTAATTTATTTTCTCACATCTTTTCTATTAGATCTTTGTTTAATAAATGTGAAATTGTTGATGTAAAAGTGGATTTTCAGGATGATGGATTGCATTTCTTATGTTTCAGTAAATGCAATTTCCTTTTGCAGTGAAACTTGTTAAAACCGTGTCACATAAACAGATTGTCTCTGCACTACTGCAACTCTTCTTATCCTTTTCAGATCTGCAAACTCCAGAATAAAGACTTTATTATTCCAAAACAGAATAACTCAAAGGAACCAGGGGTTGTAATAGCATCTGAATATTTAACAAGTCTGTCAAAAAAAACATTACATGCAAAAAGTGTTACTGCTAATTATTGAGGCATTTCTGCCCTGAGTTTAATTTAATGTGCATGTTATGAACTCGCCCTCACTGCCCATTAACCTTTGACCCTGTTTGTCGGTCATGAGACACAACAAAAAGATGTTCAAAACCATTACCAGCCACCCAGAAATGTAACCTGTTAAAAAGTCGGAGTAGAATGAATAAATAAATAAATATATTGTAGCTGGTGTCCTAGAAGTACATTTAATGACATTCAAAAGTAAATATTTTATGTTGACACACAACTGAATCATGCAGAGGGGAGATGTTTGGATAAGCTTTTATTTCGGTACAGAGATGAGTTCTGTAGTCTCCAGTGACAAATAATATTTAATGATCTTGGTACTTAAAACCGTAACAGTAGTGAGATCTTCATTTACTCATCACCAACACACTGCAGTGTTAGTCAGCTAAAACAGAATCTGATAAGAATTCTCATTTAGTTTTAAAGATAGCTTTAATCACAGAAACTACTTTTAATCATACTTCATTAAATTTGTTTATCCCGTCTATTTTCGGTTTAAGGACTAATTGTGTGTTATTTTTGACAGTTCTTTATTTCCGTAGGTTTGCTTGAATCGGGGTTTCTTGGCTGTGTCTGTGTCATTGATAAAATAAAAATAAAAATTACACAGTTCTATTGCTGCCACAGTTTTCTCTTTCCATTGAAGGTAGACCATTGATTTTTGTATTTTGCTTCCACATAAGAAAATTAAAATGTAATTCTTCATTAGCGTTTTCCTCCATTTAACACAAATATAATTTCCCCTGGTTTTCTTTAAATCTAAAACTTGTGATAACAACCCAACAGGTAATGGCTTCTTCCTTGCTGAGTTGCCTTTAAACGCATGTCAGTGAAAGAATCATTTCACTGTGGATAATAAAACCTTCTTCCCAGCATCTTCAGAAGGTGTTTTGATTTCATCCAGGGAATCATTCACTGAGGATAAACCCCAGCAGACCAGAGTTGCTACAAACTTATTGTGTTTCATGGTCTTTTTGCAGAAACAGCTGCACAGAATTTCCTATGATGCCTTTGTGTCCTCATGAGCATTTCACACTCCCAGTGGAGATAATAATAATAATAATAACTTTAATTATGCTTTGATTGAAAGGTAGCAGCAGCAGTTAAAACTATTTTATTTACTCTTTCCAGTTTGTTGTTCAAAGGACTCGGGCTGGTCTCTCATTAGCGAGGCTTTTATAGCACTTCCAGTGATGAGTCTGGTAAAGTTGTTCACTTCAGCTAAATGCGCTGTCTGCACTGCCTCCTCCCTGCTGATTGCTGTGTGGCTGTGTCCTGTTATAGACACCCAGGAGAAGTTGCAGCTGCAGCTCTTTACCCAAAGTGTGGAAGGATGTGAAGTCTCTCTCTTTTTTCTCCTGCTTGGCTGATTTAAGCAATATGATAAAAGTATGAGCTGAATATAAAGATGTAAGGGGTTGCAATGCTTCAGAGAAGCTGTGAGAGTGCTTACACGCACTTTCTATCAGTAATGCAATCTGTCAGATTGAGAAATAAAGAAAAAGTGGTAATGGCTGAATCAAATATTCAGAGTAACAATAGAAACAACCGAAAAACAAAAAGCAATGGTTAAACTAAATTATTAAACTAATGGTATTCATGCTGCTGAGGAGTGGACGTAAATATTTGACCTCAGCTGTAAGTCTCTGCTATTTTCAGTCTATTCACACGCTGTATAAATAGGCTTTTTATCTCTATTCATATACGATTGGCTGCATGCAGCGTCCTTGTAAATGAATGAAGCAAACAAAGCAATTTAAACAGGATAGATAAGCTGCAGACTTACAGGATGCAGCCATTACCTGCAAGTATTGACTATGTATTCCTGTCTTCACATATGATCAATACCTTTGCATAATGTCTGCTCTCCTATAAACAGTGAGCCTGAAACACAAACAGATTCTAATTTCACTTGGCTGTGAGAGAATAACAAGGTTGTTACCTCAAAAGCGTGATTTGATTAATATATATCTCACCTTTCTACAGGTGAAAGTCTGCAAGTGGAACATGCTCTGCTGAAGGGATGGATATGGATTTAAGTGATGAGTAACAATCTGGGTAACATATTTAAGGGAGGTGATGTTAGGGGACAATTACAGGTGGGAACAGTGAGATCTAGCTGCTTCTCTGTGGTGCGACTTGATGGAGTGGAAATAGAGGGAACACGGCAGCGGGAGAAAACCAAAAATAAACACAAATCCTTCATTTCCAGCTTCTATTTTCTGCCAAAACAGCAGGAGAGCTACCTGGTTAATCCCACGAATGTGGAAAACTCCACTGCATGTGGGCAGCAGGCTGCCAGCTCCCATCCTGCTTGTGGACAGATTTACAGAGACTCATTTGATTTGCAGCCAACAGTAATTATACATATGGCAGAAGATGGACCCCATGCACCTTGTAATGAACTCTCGCTAACCCACTGACTTCCCTGCTAAGCATCCAGGAGTTGCGTGTTTCGTGTTAGTAGGAATCTGGCGTCGGTGTGGCATCCCTGTCGAGGTGAGGAGGAGATGCCATTCTGATCGGCTCATCCGCCGCCTCCGCCTCCTTTCACGACTCCTGCCTATCTCTGTGACTGCGGCAGACGCCGGTGCAGAGCCAGGTGGTGCATGTTACACTCGTTTTGCTGCTGCTTGGCTGTTTATTCGCCACAGGGGCAGCAGGGAGCCCAGAGTTGAAGAAAGCTTTTGTTTTCCAAGCGCAGAGAGAAGTGAGAGCGAAACGTCCCTGTTAGCTTGTTACCTGAGAAATCTCCTGTCCTGCTCCATGTCCTCGCTCTGGCCCCCAACCCGCCCCCTGTCCACCCAAAGCAGCAGGCTGATATCTTAATATCAGCGGTATTAGCCCAGGAAAGGGGCCATGGATCATTTTAATGCCAGTGCATGTACAGGAAGCCTGGAGAAACGGATCGATGATACATGTCCCCAGGCCATTCATGACACCTACAAGGCAAACACACACACACACACACACACACACACACACACACACACACACACACACACACACACACACACACACACACACACACCCTGCCATGCCTTCTTACTGTAATACACACACATTCCCCCACCCGCTCAATATACCGAGCAAAAGCAATATCTCTCTTGAAGGCGGAGGAATATGATTAAAGTTCTTGCTCTCCCGTTATCATCCCATGAGCTGTTAACAGCGAGCTAAACGAGGCAAAGTGAATTACCTTCAGCTGTCACCCAGTAGCCTGCAGACGCAGTCAAGGGCCCGTAATGTGCAAAGGGTTATAATGACAGTTATAATGACGGATAGAAGTCGAGAAAAGCACATGTACAGCTTAGAAAGAAGGAAAAGGATCAAATGTTCTTGTGTGGGAAAATCTGCAGCTGACTGTTTTCACCGTAAGATTTAAGGAAGTATTTATATGTTAAGATGTTACACTGTGTTATTTGTGTTATTTGTTTTATTTCAGCTCTGATCAAACCAGGGAGGACAAAACACAAAAACAGGAAAGCATAAGTTTCAATTTGACTAGTTTGAGAGCTGTGCGTTCATGACACAAAACTTTACGGCTGAGCAAAATCTGACAGTTATGGGATGTAACTTTACTGCTGTGAAAAAAGAAATATGAGTCGGAGTGAAGTTTATGGTTTATTGTAAAGGAATTTATTGCCGTACAAAAGCAGACATAAAAGACACTATCAATGTTAAGTGACAAGGTAGAGTAACGATGTAATGGAGAAACATCCTCATAATGGCACTAAACAAAGCAGCCCAAATTCCAAGAATGCAAAATTGTTTATAGATGGCAATGAAAATGAATTAATCCAAAAAGAAAACCAGTGAGGGGAGAGTGGAGGACGAGAGGAGAGCAAACAGGCAGACAGAGGGAATGTGAATAATTAACACAAACGAGCCGAACTAAACACAAAGAAACTGGAAACCAAAGAGACTGATGCTGATCTAAGGCTATGTTCATTCTGCAGCATAAAGTCACCAAGACTGACTTTTTTTTGTGCTTTTATTCCCCCCGTGTCTGATATTTAATAACAGTCTGATCAAAACAAATCCGATTTTTACAAATGCGACTTAGGTCACTTGGATATGTAGATTTAGTCCAACACATGTCTGATTTGTTCACATGTGACCTGAGTCTGTTTGTCCAGGTCACATTCATCCGACCTGAATGTCACTGATACTCGATTAGCATCACTGTTCTGCATCCTGATACACAAGCAGGAAGAAAAACAACAACCATGGTGGACAATCGTGCAGATTAAGTCGTTAACCTGATGCCTGTGGTTGGATAACAACTCGCTATGTGTGACGTTATTCTGTCCTCTACTGCACATGATGAATTCGTTTAGGTTGTTTGCTTTTCACACAGCACATCACATAAAATTGCATATATCTGGAAATGTATGGAGGAATGTTTCTGCCGTAATGCCAGAACACACACTTTCAGTTTCATATCTCAAAACGTCTTCTGGTCTCTTTCTAATATTCTCGCTGCTTTTTCAAAACCTGTCTTTACTCGGATCCAAGCTCTGCTTGCAAACCTCTCTGCTCACTTGTGAATCACTTTCTGCTGGCTTGGAACAAGAAAGCTGTCGCCTGGCAACCTCTCAGCCAATAGAATGAGAGCGTTATACAGAGTGCGTTTGTTTTCTTCTAGAGGGTTAGCCTGTGTGATTGTAACAACCTGCACCGCCCATTGGATGTAGGGATAAACCACAACCTAAAGTTTTTAGAAAATACTTTCAGACTGAAAATGTGTGCTTTCAAATTATGGCAGAGAAATTCTCTCATAGGAATGTGAACAACCACGGCAAAAAAATGCACATCTATGGTGTAACATAGACATCCTTGTTTTTTGTGCTGTCTTTGGTGCTGGCATTGAGATGGGGAAAGAGCAGAGAAACAATATTAAGAGCACAGCAGCATTTCTAGATTTACAACAATCCATTGAGTCTGAAACATCAGGAGACAGAGTGAAGGAGACCTTACTGCTCAGCTGGAACAATAACTACTCAGTTCAGCTATTGATTTGATGCACAAAGCATTTTTAAATCTAAAGATTTTTTAAGAGTTAATTATATCTATATCCACATTGTGTTTAACTAAGTTTGATCCTAGAAAGCAAATCATTGCTTACTTATAATGACTGAAAACATGATTAATTAGTTACCAGCACCAATGACCTCTTGGTGTTTCCTGTTAGTCTGAAGGAGTTCGAGGCGTCTACATGACTTTTGTGTGTTTTCTTGATTTCCCCTTTAAGACTCCAGTTACTGAGCTTATTGACCTCCATGTGAAATGAATGTTTTTAATCTCCACCTTGTAGAAACGTTCTTTCCTTGTACACAAAATAATTGTATTGTTGAATCAGTTTTGTGGGGAGTTTATTTTCAACTTTGGATGGAATTCAAACATAAAAATAAACACACACATACTGAGAAACACTCATCCATACTTACTGTTACCATAACTGTCAAAGAGGGACGGTAAAAAAAAAAATCCTTCTCATTAGAAAATATTTGCTCTGTCCTCTTGAAGAGCCAGAGATTTGAGGATGCCATTACTGCATCAAGCAAAATATTATCAGCTCTTGCTGCTCCGCTAATCTGTGTTTAAAAAAAGGATTAGAGGAGAATAAAGAAAATGAGATGAAAGGAAAAAAGACAAGTAAACTATGAGTGGGAGATTTGAGACTGCTGTGTCTGGTCCTTGCTGTGTCTGGTCCTTGCTGTGTCTGGTCCATGGTGGCCTTCTTGTTTGATTGCAGCCTAACATCGGCTGCGTTGAAGTTGATGGACTAAATAACACTTTACTTTGTGATCAGCGCTGAATGGATGTAATGAAATGGAGCAGGAAGAAGAGTCTCGTCAGTTCTCAAGAACGATTACTATTAAAAGCAAAGTAACAGCGTGTGGGCAGAGACTAATGCAACGGCTGCCGTTTCCCATGTGAACGCAGCGCCAGTGTGTTGATAAATTAAGTCAAATAAATTAGGACAGCGGCTCATTTTGTGCCAGACTGACTTTTAAAGATGCCTTGGGATTCTCCAAGTTGTAACATCAGTTTCCTCTTTTACATCCATTTAGCAGGCAGCAATCAACGGGATTGACACAATGAGAGCTCAAGAAAAAAAGGCTTTCTGACCTGAGAGTCTGGGCTGATTCACAAAGTAAGGAAACCAAAACTATTCAACTATTCACTGTAAAACGTTTCAGCCACATTCAGTTACTATCTTCTACACTTTAAGTCACATAAATTCAGCGAGTTTTAAATTTTGAATCTAAATGTGTGAGATTGTGGCAGATAAACTTACAGTAGTAAATTGTGTTAATTTTTTATTAATTATGTCAAACCTGCAAGAGTATTTATAAGGAAGAGGATTAGGGCCACCAAAAAAAATAATAATTCTGACTTTAAAGTCAGAATTCTGAGATTAAAGTCAGAATTAGGGCCACCGGAAAAAAAAAATTCTGGCTTTAAAGTCAGAATTTGGACTTTAAATCTCAGAATTCTGACTTAATCTCAGAAATTTTTTTTTCCGGTGGCCCTAATTCTGACTTTAATCTCAGATTTATTTATTTTTTATCTTTTTTTTATCACTAAATGTTTTTGAGCAGAATTTACTGCGATGTTAAATAAAGTTCATAATCAGATCAGAAATTTTGTTCATGCCGTTTGAAACAAAAATTTAAATTATTCTAAAATAAAATAAGGAAATATTTTAACTTGATATTTATTGTGAGTGAAATAATAGAGAAATGTGGCTCTATAACTGGGTAAAGGCTTTTTTACATTTGGTTTAAAATACAGCACTAAGTCAAACCTCCATTCAAAATTAATGAACTTTAAAAAAATGTTTAGACAACTTATTTTTTGTTGTTAAAACCAAAACAATTTTATTGCATTTTCAAGGCAGCAGGTTGACTTTCATTTTCAAGTTTAACCACCTTCAAATGTTTTACAGTGTTTGTGTTTCACATGACTGTTTCATGAAGCTCAGTGTGGGAAAGTGTTTGCTCATATTAGCTTTTTATTTGTTTAAACGTGTTAAACATGCAAAAGTTTAAGCTTTATATTAAAAATCTTTTTGGGACTTGCAACTGGAAATCGCTTAACTCTGGTGTAATTCTAATCTCTTTTTCAAAATAAATAAAACATCAACAGACAGTATGTGTTTTTCTCTTATCTACATTGAGTTGTGAAACTTCAGGGAGCTGGAAACTATCCCTCCACCTACAGATGACCTTCTGCTCTTGGTTAGAGAATCCTGTGTAGGACGAGTTTCAGGCCATACGGTTTAAAACACCTTTTACAGCAGCAGAATATATTGCATGTCTGTGTATCTCTGGGACATAAGTGGCTTTACTTCTGCAGTAACAATGCCTCACTGAAGCCGATGCAGATGCATTTGTTTGGAGTCAGTGGCTCCTAAACCGGGTGTTCAGAGGTATATCCTTACAGATGGCCTCTTAGAGAGACTTTTTATTTCAGTTTATTGAGCATTTCTGAAAATTTCTCCACATCACTAAACTCAAACGTTTTACCTTTTGCCACTTTTTATTGAGGAACTCACATTAAAATGCAAATAACTTAGAACATTTGCTTACTATTGAAGCAATAGATAGAAATTTCATCAATAAATACATTTTATTTCTGTAAATCAACAACTGGACATTACATTTGCATCATTACACATCAAAATGTTGGTTAGTGTTTCGATTATCATGGTTCAAAAGTAAAACACTTACACCATTTTAAATCATAAACTTTTGCTGCCCTTCAGTCTAAATACTCTTGTACATTTGCAGCAGTAACAATGCTAGACGACTGTCAGAAGCTCTCACTGCTGTACTGTAAGACTTGTGTCACTGTGACTTGATAGCACTTCAGTCTCACAAAGTGCCGTCCCTTTGCTATCAGCAGTGTTAGTCTGGGGAAGTAATTGTAAATGACTGTTATGGAGATGACAACTTCAAGCTGGATGCTCCATCTCTATGTTTGAGACTCTTATTCTGAAATAAGAAAACAAGTATTTCATGAAGAGCCCTGCTGGTTTGAGGATTAATTCATCTGGGGAAGAGCACTTGTACGGCAAGCTGGCAACAATTTAATTTGAACTATGACTGGGAAACTTAGCCGTTTAACTTAGAATCTCTTAACTAAATGTCTATAAGACTTTCAATTAGTCTGATATGCAGCATTAAATCTACAGATTCATCTAAATAAATCAGAATATTAATAAAAAAAGGTTCATTTAAAAATTAGTGACTCAGTACACAAAGTGAAACAGATTATTTACACACAAGTTGATATTTTTTCTTTCTGCTTAATGTGATGATTTTTCACTTAAAGCTAATAAAAACATTTTTTTCAATTTATAATCTTAAAACCCTTTTTAATATAGAATCATCTGCTTTGTGAAAAGTATGTTCTATACCTGCTTAAAGATTATTTTTAAAAAGTACTTTTAGTCTTTTAAAAGCCTGATCTGAAGATTTATTCCAGTTTTCTGATATATTATTAAAATATATGTATTTTAATAATATATGTTATTAATTTTATATGCAATCCTTAAAATATATGTATTTTAAGGATTTGTTTAAATTATAGCTGCAGTTCAGAAACTAGTTAAACATATAGATGAATATTTTCAACATTGATTACAAAATCTGATTTGTGTTTGTTTGATTTCTTAGTTTTTTCAAACATGTCGCAATAATCTGGTCTCATAAATCCTCCATCTTGTATTGTTTTGTTCTCTGAGCTGGTTTTATTGTCACACCCTAATAAAATAAAAGACATAATAATAATAATGATGCATTTATTGGGCTCAGTCGCAAAGCGAGACGAGTCTTTGTAAAGTCACCAGATACAAAGTCCCATAAAAGCCCAGTAAGCAGTTAAAACTCCAGTTACAGACCAGTTAGATAAAAAACCTTCATATATAAGCTTCTTAAACAGTGTTAAACATTTTCATCAGGACTTTATTCATTTATTGAACCCGTCATGTGTTGGACCAAAAGAAGGCATCAGAAATGTTTTTATTCCCAAACCTCCAGACATGCCTGCAAAAACACAAAATCTTACCAAGTTATTTTGGTCTGGTTTCTAGTGCAAATATCTTATTACACAAACTAACAAGTAACTTCTCAGCAAGACATAGATGCTTGTAAGTAAATCAATTATTAATATTCATGAAAAAGTACTTCTTTTGGCAGACAAATTAACTTATACTGTGGGAAAAAAGCCTAAATGTGAACTTTGGCCAATTTTACTCAAGACAACCAGATCAGGTCAGTTCCTGTTTCTTTTTGACAAAAGCAGAAGGAATGAGATGGGAGGCGGCAGCAGATGGGCCGTTTCCTCCTCCTCCTCCTCTTCCTCCTCATGCTCCTCCTCTTCCTCCTCCTCCTCTTCCTCCTCCTGCTCCTCCTCCTCCTGCTCCTCCTCCTCCTGCTCCTCCTCCTCTTCCTCCTCATGCTCGTCCTCTTCCTCCTCTTCTTTCTCCTCCTCCTCCTCCTCCCGTACCTGAGCCACGTGTGGAGGTGGACACTCTCACTCCTAAAACCGCCTACCCTCCTGAAAGCTGTGAGGTGGGTCATTCATCATGAAAGGAGCAGCTGACCTCAAATTAAAGTTTGTTTCTTTCGCTCTGTGTGCGTAACGTTTGAAAGTCACACAGATGGGAGTTTTTCTTTGCAAGGCAATTATCTCTAAGGTCTGTTGCAGATATTTTTGATAATTACAAGTTTTCAGTGAGACTATTTTTCTTTTCTTTAAAAAAATGACCAAAATTATCTTTAAAACATCGTCTTCTCTTCCCGTTTTGTTCTTTTGTTTTGTGCGTCGGCTTCACCTCGTTGACAGAGAGGCAGAAGCAGCAGGCGTCCTTATTCTGTCACCTTTCCCAACTGGCTTTGACTGGCCCAACACTTGCTTAAAGCCTCTGCAGCACAGCCAATAAATCACTGTCTTCTCATACAACAAAATGAAAAGTGAGCCGAAGGAACGCAGCTCAGACAGAGTCAATGTTCGGTCCCTGCATATGTTGGCCTTCTTCCTTTCAGCACATTTCTCACAAAAGAAGAAATATGGTGTCTCCACGCCACGCAGAATCGAGTAATTTAATTTATAGATGCATTGCATTTACACACTATTAATGACCTTTATATAATGTAACTTTGAGAGGAAAGTGGCGCTTCCATCTCTGGGGAAACTGCTGCTGATGCATTTCTCCTCCTCTGAGAGCCTCCTATTAATCTTTGACCGCTTCTTATAAACACAACCCATCTTCACATCATCAGCAGTCAACTTCATGATATATACAGTGACAAACTGATGGAGCTGCAGAATGACCTTCCATCATTTTGCATTGCAGTGTGTCTGTGGATGACATATGAGACGCGCTTTTTATGTGTTTTGGCAGATTTGATGTTTAAAAGGAGAGAAAATGTTGCACTGCTGACGGCAATCAGTTACCAGGACGATAATCCAAATCAGGGCAACAAATATAAACAGACCAAACTACGACAGAAACAGGATGAATTACAACCAAGTATCTACGAGTAGCACTACTTCAACAAATCTTTACTCAGGTAAAATTAATTCATAAAAGTAACAAAAAATAAAATCAGGAAAAAGAAAATGTTTCCAAATCAGTTTCTATTCAGTATAAAAACTTATAAAACATTAATAAAAACTGCAGGTGTGTGTCTGGTGAATTTTTAGTTAAAACATGTTTGTTTTTCATTCAGTGGGAAGAAAATCCAGATATTTTACTCAAGTAACAGCAGATTGACCAAATCTAATTTTAATAAAGCAGAACATTTTAAATATCATCTGTGATGTTGTTATTGAGGTATTTGTATCATGATATCATTATTTTTGGCAATATTTTCCATTACTACTACTAACAAACTAATGAAACTTTTAAGTAACGCAGTTCTGAATATCTGGGGAAATTTAAAGAAATGCAATATGCAACTGGTTACAGTTACATATTTAGTTATATTTTAGTTACTTTAACTCAGATTAGTCATGGCTGAGTGACAAATTTGATTCCTGAATCACTTTGTATTTTTATATCTGCTCTGAAAACTCACATTGGCTTTTGATCAAAAATCAACATTTTAATTGTCAAACCTGCCTTATAACGTATTTTATACATTATACATACAAAGTTCCAAACTGACCAACTGTGCAGCTTTGACTGTGAATGAGAAAGTCTTATTGGAAAATATTTCACTTTCCTTCAGAGGGTTTCCTTTCATCAGCACACAGCTGTGTTATCATCCGATTCTGTTCTAAACTGAGCAGAAAACAAACATAAATAAAACGTTTTTGCCACGCGGTTCTGTAAACGTGTGGCTCTTACTTTTTCCTCACTCTGGGTAAGAATGATGATATTTCTGGTTCAGTTTTCGAACCGACTCTGTCAGCTGCGAAAATAAATCCATCACTTCAGTTAATTAAAGACGTTACAACCAGAACATAAATGAGCTGTTTAGACGTCTAGTTGTTCTCGAACGTCTCCTGTTGTTTTCTTTCTCTCTCTCTGCATCTGTCTTCGCATTCAATCTAGCAAATTCAGTAAAATTATTCCAGTTAAGTATTATAGTGACTTTAAAGCCACACCGCCTTAAAATGCATTTGTTCATAATATTCACTGCAAAAACACGCAATGTAACCAAGTATTTGTTTTTGTCTTGTTTCTGGTGCAAATGTCTTATTGCACTTAAAATAAGACAAAACTATCTCTAGTAATATTTCAGCAGAAATACTAGTTTGTTTAAAGTCAGTAAAAAGACTCATTTACACTAGTTGTGGATTTCTGATGAAACTTAAAGAAATGTTGGTTAAAATATCCGGGTTAGGCTCACTGTAAAACATTTGAAGGTGGTTTAACTTGAAAATGAAATGAAACATTTTGAGAGCATCATCTGTCTTTTAGTTTGTATATTTTTTTCCTGTTTCTTTTTTAATCAATGACCTGAGTGTCATCGTTTCTGCTCAAATCCTCGCTGACGTCCTAAACGTCTCACTGTCCCAACGTCCAGGGAGTCCATTTAGTAATCTGTCCATGTCTGCATCACAGAGCTCATGTTTACTAAAAGGTCAGAGTGAGGCTGAAGGATGTCCATATGAAACTCCTGTGTTGTGATGGATCTGTGCAAGTTAAAGAATCGGTTGTCTGACAGAGATGATTGAGGGCTTTAAGCAGCGAACGAAAGAGAACTGGGCCAGGAAAATGATTGCATAGGTAGAAATAAAAACTGATTGAATGGAGAAAAAACATGGCGTCAGCAAATCAAGCACCCTATGCAAATTTCATTTTTTATTAATTTCCCCACACGTCTTTCATTCCAGTCAGACCTCAAACATCGAGCATGTAAAAAAAAAAGGTCAGTTGTTAGAGGAGTCAGCCAAAATGATCACTATCGACTATTAGTCGTGTTTCCATCAACACTTTTTATGCACATTTTGACTTGTTTAATTAAAAACAGTTAACAAAAACGTCAAAATTCAAAATAACTTCTTTAAATTGGCAGCAAAAAAAAGTCTTTACGCTCGCCTGAGGTGGTTTTTGGTTTTTCCGAAAAAGAGGAAAATGGAAACACATTTGTAGAACAAGTTCTGACATAATGAACTTTCCCATCAACCGGTGCCTCACCAGAGGCACGAAACGTGGAGACATTTCTAATCTCCTCCAATATGGAGGAAAGGGCTCTGCATTTTTCTGAGATGTGGCATCTTATTATATCGATGAAACCTGATAAACCCAGGTTGATTTGTTCCAAACCAGTAGATTTCTTCTATGTTCTTGTTTGCAAAATTTTAAAAGTCCACTTCAAATTTGCATGATAATCCAATGGAAACATAGCTGGAGGCGCGTGAGGCTGACCAAAGGTGAAGAACAAAATAGTCAGATCTGGTGAGAGCTGGAAATAATGACACAGCATTTTAATTCTGTTACACAACAGACGTCTTCAAGTATTGATTGTGCACAGACCGAATCAAAGCAATCAGGGCGCGACTCTGATCAATATGTTGATAAGAGAAACTCTGATTATTTTTGGCACTTGGGGTTAATTTGGAGTATTTCTGCTACCAGCCTAAAACCTAAAACTTGAGATGAATTGCTCACCTCACATCCAACTGTAGCAAAAATACAAAAGAAGTCTGCACGGTGCCCGTCTCCACTAATGGCTTCTTTATTGCACCTTGGTGCAATAAAGAAGCCATTAGAGGATTCCTGCACTGTACCTTCAGAAAGCGTCTTTTGCAACAGTGTGTCTCTGTTGTGGCCAGTGGCTGATTCAATGTGCCACAGAGTTAACTAAAGAACCTTTTAGCTCTTAGGTTTTGTACCTGTGTCGTAGTGGTGCTTGACTTGTGAGACCTGGAGCCAACATCCATGCTGGTCATCTGATCTAAATCCAGGGTGACGATGCTCCCAATATTTTTATCAGATGACCTTTGGAGTTATTTTTTCCTGCGTGTTTAGAAGTTTGAATGCAATCCTTCCTGAGACGAAGACGTTGTCTTTCATTGTGATAATGATGCATTTAGAGAGAACATTTTGATATTGTGGTTCCATCTGACCAGAGCAGCTTCCAGTAGGTGTTTGCAGTGTCTCCTAAACACCAAAAGGGGCCAGGGTGTTTGGAAACTCCTGCTGCTGCTGCTGCAGTAACATCAGGGTGTTTATAACCTACAGTAAACATATCAATCATGATGGAGAGGAACGACACTTGCACAAGTTCACAAGTAAGAACAATGACTGATGAGCTGGAACATCTCATTTTATATTTTCATGTCAGAAAAATACAATCGCAGCATTTGATAAGGCTAACAACACAACAGTTGGCTAAGATGCTAACATCTTAGCACTGGGCTAAGATTTTAGCTGTTGCTTGCTGCTTTCGGTCAGAACGTAGCAGCTCCTCAAAGCTACTCCATTTTGCTCTGTGGCTGAAAAACTGGTTTCTGGAAACGCGAGTAGTTTCATCACGTATCTTGTGAAAATGAGAACCAATTTCAAAAGTTTGAGTCAACCACACAGAAGTCATAAGAAGTCCTGTGTAGGACTTCGCCTTCCTACACAGATTTTTTTGCACTATTTTTACCTGATAGAGTCTAGAATTTACAGGGTTTTTCTGTGCGCATTGACCCTCAATCGCTTTTACATCATTAGAAATAGGAATAAAAATAAATTAATAAATAGATAAAAAGTAACATAAATACATTAAAAACATTGAAGACATCAAAACACTCTAACCCTAATTTAGCCATAAGCAACTCTAAACAGGTGAGTTTTAAGTTGAGATTTAAAGGCACTCAGTGTTTCAGCTGTTTTACAGTTTTCTGGAAGTTTGTTCCAAATCTGTGGTGTGTAGAAACTGAATGCTGCTTCTCCTCGTTTGGTTCTGGCTCCTTCAGAGTAACAGTCTGCTTGTCTTCTCAGCTGGATGAACAGCACAGCTCTGTCCTGAAGTGCTTTCCAGGTGTACCATGGACTTAAGAAAGTTCTGTGAGATGTTGAAAAGGTTTTAATATTGTTTTATAAACTATTTCCTCCATAACTTCCTTCCTGACTTGTCTTCTGTGTCCCTTGGTCTTCATGAGGCTGTTTGTCCTCTAATCTTCTATAACAAACTGCTAAGGTCTTCAAACAACAGTCGGATTTATACTGAAATAAAATTAAACATAGGAAAATTTTAAAAATCTTGCCTTTCGCTTGACGATTGCACACTACTTTGTGTTTTTCTGTCACATAAATCCCTTTTAAAATTAATTAAAGTGTGTGGATTTGACAATATGCAAAAAGATAAAGTGTAATTCAGAGTTATTTCTTGTTGTATCTAAAAATTTAGGGCAAAACTGAAACAAGTGAATTTCTCCAAAGGTTTTCTGCTGGGAGAAGGCAGTTTCTATATTACATTTAATTCTTTAATTTTCAGGAATTTTGTTAGTTTCTAAACCCAAAATATCCCGATTTAATTTTAATGAATGTTTAATGTGAACGTGGAAGGAGATCCCATCTGCACTTGAAAAACAATTAGGGAAAAGAGAGCAGGACTGATGTAAACGTAATGAGGTCAGCTTGGTTTCATTTCACTCTGGGGAGGTTTCCGCGAACCAACAGCAGGATTTCCCTTCGTTACAAAGTCCAAACATAAAAAAAATACAAAAACCCAGAACATCAGGGTGCTGGAGCTCAAACCACCTGGTTAATCTTGCAGCGTAGAAGCTATAAAGTTTGTTTGTGCTTGTGAAGCTGAAAGAGCTGAGCTACACCGCAGGAGAGAGAGAAAGTAAGAGACCAAGAGGGAGCAAAAAGGAAGAGGTGGAGAGTTTGAGGCCTGGGTCAAGTCCTCAAAGTGGAGGACTGTTCTAGTTAAAGATCTTTAAATAGGGTTATTCACAAGAATGCATTGCTCTCATCTGTCTCTGCTCTTGTTGAGGCACCATGGGATAAACTGGGGCCAGGCGTCATGGTAAAATGGGTTGAGTTGGAAACAGAAGGCTGAAAAAAAACACACAAAATCCTACCGAGTATTTTAGCAAACCTGAAGTAAGATTAAGCTAATTTAATTTGTACAGACTGAAACATTGGAGGGTGGTTTAAAGTCCACCTGCTCACTTGAAAACGCAGTTTTAGTCAACAAGAAAACCGTTTTGCTTTGCACTGTGAAAACATTAAAAACATCATTCATAAACTTAAAACCTACCTGTTTAGAGTTGTGTATGGCTACATTGCGGGTTTTGATGTCTTTTAATGTTTAATGTTTTTACCTTTACTTTTCATCTATTTATTAATTTCTTTTTATTTCTCTTCCACACTGTCTATGTAAAGCCCCCGGAAAACGTCCCAGTTAGATGAGTCGATGTGTTTTAACTAAAACTCTGAGGTGTGAGAATCGTTGTTAAACGGCGTTTTAACTAAAACTCTGAGGTGTGAGATGTTTAACTGAAAAAAAGATGTTTTTATTATCTTTTTAATAAAAGACATTATCTTTTGAAAAAAGATGTTTCTATCTTTCTTAATCTTTGTTCTTTTTCATTTTAAAAAATTCTCTGTCTTTCCAACTGTTTATTCACTGTCACATGCTGTGTCTATTTTAATTATGTAAAGCACTTTGAAATGCCTTGCTGCTGAAAAGTGCTATACAAATAAAGTTTGATTGATTGATTGATCATAAATGTGTCATGTAGTCAACCGTTGTGAAAGCAAATAACAGACGTTTCATTTTGTCAACACACATCAAATATGCTGGTCAATGTTTCATTTATTATGACTCAAAAGTAACAGTTTGGTGTTTAGCCTGTTTCAGCAGTTCTACGGTTTTCTGGAAGTTTGTTCCAGATTCGTTCCAGATTAAAAAACTTAGTGCTGCTATTAAAACATACTAGTTTCTCTAGGGGGAATATTTTACTTATAACATGGAAAAAAATGTCTTGTTAAAAGTGAAAAAAGTCTCCCTTTTAAACTAGGACATTTCTCCATACTAAACATTAAATCAAAGCTATTTACTCACTGAAAATGTACTTCTAAATGAGTTTTGTCTGATTTCCAGATACTACACTGCAAAAACACAAGTTCTTACCAAATATTTTTGGTCTAGTTTCTAGTGCAAATATCTTGGACAACTTTCCAGCGAGATGTCGATGCTTGTTTTATGTCCTTAATATTGATTACAAGTTCTATTGGCAGATAAAGTCATTTACAACATGGGAAAATGTCTTGCTATATGTTAAATAATCTACCAATGGAAGAAGTACTTGACCAGCAATATTAATGACTTGTTTACTTACAACAAGCTCCTTTATTTTAGTAAAAAGTTACTTGTAAGATATTAAACTTGAAATAAGACAAAACTAAGATTCCTGCACTAGAAACTAGACTAAAAATACTTGGAAAGATTTTGGTTTTGTTGCAGTAAAACTGGGTAAATTTTTTGTTTTTCCATCGTTGTCATTGCTGAAGTCAGGATAGATCAACTCTATTCATCAGCAAATCCTGATAAAGGAGGACAAAATTCATAAAAACCATCATGGTGAATGTAGCAGGAAAGGTGAAGGCAGTGGGATAATGAATCCACTGTGCCAGGATCCATGCATGTGTTCAGTGGACTCATTTAACTTCCATCTGAATTCTTCCTGATTTCCCAGTGCAGCTGATTACCTCCAATTCAGCCGACTACCCGGGGAAAGGGATTCATTGAGCAACAATGAGCTGAGACTACGGGTCTTCGGATTGGGGAATGTCAGCTAAATGATCTCCAGTGGACGAAAGCTTAAATGGAAGCTAAATGCGACGCGAAGCACTCCTCTATCTGATGCTCATTACCCGCCTCTCCATTCCCCCGGAGACCTGGCTCAGCTTCACACTGAGCACTTTCCTGCCAGGAGGAGGGTGATTACAACATTTTGCTTGACAAAAAAGCTCCCCTCCCCCTCGCCTCTCTCGTCGTTTCCTGTTTTCTCCCTCATCCTTTTCTTCTCTGACTGGTCAACCCTGTTTCTGCTCCCTCTCTCCTGCGTCTTCTCAGGCGATTTCCTACGGCGGCTGATTTGCCTCTTTGTCCTGCCCATGATTACAACACTTAGACACAAGCAGGCCGTGAATGGCATGAGAGAATTTTTATTCTCTGTCAGACAATAGCGAACAAGGGCGAATTATGAATTATGAATCATGCATCAGCGTGTAATTCAGGCGACAACAGCAACAACAACACAAAGGAGACACGGGAATCAGAAGCCGTTTGAAAGTAAATCATGGGAGAGGCCTGAGAGCAGCAAGCAGATGGGGCGATCATTGATGTGCTCACAGGGTAGCATCCGTCCAGGGAGGAGCTGAGGCCTACGCATTCCTCTGCCAAGGCTCCATGTACTCAAGGCCCAGATGGTCAAAGATGTCCTTTTCAGTCGCTGCTGTCAGGAACTGCTTCTAGAGACAGGACAAGCAAACACTGTGTCACTGGCTTGGTTAAAAGTAGGGCTGTATAATAATATCGATATCGCGATACATATCGATATTTTCTTTCCTAGGAAAAAAAATCGATATTCATCTGCAAGTATCGTAACATCCAACTGTCACCTTGTTCCCTCACTGCTTGCTTCACCAGGTCATCAGGCTTAGAGTGATTCCTTCAGATGTTAAGGTTAAAAAGGTATCAAACTATTCAGAGCAGGAACT